>JAQFVV010006340.1:742225-853479 GCA_028023455.1 Epiperipatus broadwayi
AATTATAATAGAATATTTATGGAAGTCTTACCGTACTTTTGAATAATATTTGTTAATGCTTTCTATTTATTATTAAACAATTTATTTAATCTAATTTTGTGTCTCCCACCTCATTACTCTCGAAGTCTATTTAGTCACCTACTGTCTGTATTGGCAACTTAAATATATACATTACATTAATGACCGTACCAATATCCAGAGTATAATAGATCTATATATAATTAACTGTAAGTAATTTAGTCTGTGTTCTGAGTTGAGCTAGTAAAGGGATAACCCCGTGCTGTTATAAAGTCATCATCGGTTGGTCATACCGGGGTTTGGGTTTGAATTTAGTTGGTGTTTTGGAATTTATTCTTAAACGTGGACTGGGTTTGAACTCGGGTACTGTGTATGAGTAAGCGTGGTGGATTTATACAGGTACAATATGGTCTAATCCCTTACATCATAGCAAAAAAATTCTTAAAGATCCCTTCCTAAAATAATTTCTATACTTCAGAATGTATTATTCATTAAAATATCATGAAGATTAAATATAGCACAACAGGTATTTAGATATTTAACTTACAATAAATAAAAACTTACAATAAATACGTTCATTTACATTCATTATGAAAACAATTAAGATATCAATTATGCATATGGTATCTAAACAGTTACTCCTTATTACATTTTATTTATACTTTCAGATAATATCTAAAGGGATTCAACATATAACATTTATATTCCTATTTTCATATAATATCCAAATAGATCCAGCATATAAAATGAATATTCATAATTCTAAAACAAATTATTCTAAGATAAATAAATAAAGTAAATCACCATTCTTATTATGCTAATCCTCTCAAGCCTCCATTGGTGAATTACTTCCATTCAAGATATATATTATAATATTTTTATTCAATTTTTAGACCAAAAATTAAATATACAATTCACATATTATATAAATAGGAAGCTACATCTTAAATCTAATAATACAAATAATTATTATTTAATTAAATATATTTTTAAACTATAAAAGAATAAAAATAATAAAATGTCCTTTATTTTTTTTTTTTTTTTGAAGTTGAAATTCGGGGAGCTCTTGTTATTAGATCAACGTTCAGTAACCAATAAAGATTTTTTTTTGCCTTTTCTCTATCCAACGTCCTCTTAACTATATGCAACACAAAAGAAAAAAAAAGAATGTTAAAGAAAAATCTGATGGAAATATTGCTGATCAATGCAGGATTAGCAGTACTTATATAATAAAAGTTTGTTCTATATATCGGTCTTCATGAATCAAATTACACACAAAGATTAATAATGATCATTTGTCAATAAATTTAATAATTATAACATTTTAAAATTTTCTCTTTCAATCCACTTCCAATAAGATATAAAAATATTTCACTTTAAACCAAATTCTCCACATTTTTCATATGGAAGCATTATAAATAATTTTATTATTAGAAAGTTCATCCAAATTTATAACTCTTCTTTCACACGTTTTCATATCTGAGTAATAATAGCTTGCAATATTTCAAATTATATTATGCATTTATAACGTTATTCTGTAGGTTAGTATGCATTTAACAATATTTATAGTCGAATTATAACTTATAAAATTCTTCTTATACTAGCTTACATTTATTCTTGTAATAACTTGCACAATACTTGATAAATATTATCCAATCATACACTTCTCCTTAAAGTTAATATATATTTCTTATATGAAAAACATAATGGACTAATAGATAATAAATTCATTTTCAATAAATAATTAACATTAATTTTTCTTTTTAATTTTAATGTAAATTATGAAATGTTTTTCATAAATTTCAGATAGCAAAGATTAATATGTTTATCAAATGTAAGACAATGCTCTTTATGGATAATTACTAAACTAAATAAGATTGAATTGTTGGTATGGATATGATTAAAATAATTCTTAATGAACCTTATACATTGCTCTCCGGTCTAAACAACATTCCAGAATATTCCCCTAACTAATGGCATTTTTGTTTGGTAACTTGTATTTTTTGCCACTCAACATCATAGTTTCCAGTTGGTTTTTTGTTCTAGCACTGATAAATAATATGATTTACTCCATATTAAAACAATTCAAATTAAGTTCTTAAACAGATTATTTATAATTTTATAAATTTTTAACACTTTACTAACCAAAATTAAATAAATAAAGAAATTTATAACTTAAAATGTAGACTATATGGAATACAGTTTTTATTCCTTAAACTTTACTTGATTAAAAATATTGCTAAACAACTTCATCCACTGATTTTCTCAATCATCATCTATATTTATAGGCATATTTGACACTTACTAATTATTCAATTGAATATCAGAAAAGAAAAAATTACATGCAAATTAATTATGTTTCACTACATTCCTTTAAAAACTAATTCATTTAAAAAATCTTAAAAAATTATATATTTTAAACATTATTAAATAATATTTTTTTAAATAAATTTTTAATAATAAAATACTTTTTATTACATCTAAATTTGAAATATAAAATCTATTCTTTAGGCAATTATAATAATTTTGATATATTTCAAAATAGATACATTAAGAAATTTTAATATAAACTTAATACAAATAGTAAATTATCTTTAGCAATGAGGAAGTAAAATTTAATTAATGTTAGATAAATGTGTGTGCACACAAATAAACATACATTGGATAACTTAATAATTACATCATTATTTAATATAATTAAATAATACTTTTTCAAAATTAATTGTTAATATTTATATAATAATATTTTTGTATTACTAATTATAATAATTATTTCCAAGTTATAAACTATAAATAATACTTAATACATTAACTTTATAAGTAAATTGAAATAAGATTATTTTAAAATAGTTTACATTAGGTTTACAGTCAAATAAACTCCATATTTTACCTGACTTTAGATACAAAATTACTATATTATAAAAACTGCTAAATAAAATTTAAAAGTTTCTATAAAATTTACTATTATACATTTATTAAAATCATGTAGCAAAATAGAAAGCTAGTATATATATATATATATATATATATATATATATATATAGCTATATCTATATAAAGCTAAACATAGACATTGAATAACTATATATATATATATATATATATATATAGTTATTCAATGTCTATGTTTTTCTTTTCAAAGTAATATGCTTAATTATATAATTGAATATTTATAAATACAGTAATTAGATAATTAAAAATTTATCCACTTAAGACTGCTTTTGATTATCCAAGTAATCTTTGTCAACTAACACTTTGAAAGGCCATAATGGATACCCCTGACATCTTTTTAATATCTAGTACATGAAAGAGGCCCCACACTAGTTTGCGACCCATGATATTAGTGACTTATTAGTTATCAGATCAGTAAACATTAGGGCACACAAACTAACAAACCAGTAATTATGATCTATATTTAAAATCCTAACCTAAATAAACAATAAACAAAGATTTATTATATATCTATCAAGCAGTTATGCCAACTAACATCTTAAGGTACTACTACTAAATGTGTTATGATTGCAAACCCAACACAACAATAACTATTATACTAGATGAGTGAATTCAATCAAGAAATAAAAAAACTAATAATATTAAACTGGTATAAGTTTAGAAGTTATAAATTTGTTTTTTAATGAATTAAATAGTTTAGCTGTTTAAAATGGAGTAAATCTTGTGAAGAAAAAATGTCATTTCGATATTTGAATATTAAAGTTATTCACAATAAAACTAAATCAGACTAGTGTATGGTAATAAAAGATATTAAAAAAAGAGGATATATTCCTTGGGATTTAAATGTGCCGATAGTACATTAATTATCTGGTTTAAAAACATTTTTATTTAGAAATAGTATGTTATGTAAATATAATTCTGAAAAAATAAGTACTATAAATGTTATTACTATATATTTATTAAATATTGGATCTAATCATAAATTAATTTATAATATTGATAGTAAGTTTAATAATAATTGTAATATTATAAGTGCTAATAGATATTGATAAAACAAAATGTACTTGGATATCAATACCATTTATTTATATTGAAAAAGTGAAATTTATAAGGCAAATGTATAAAAATATATGTAGAGTTGCATTTTATAGTACTCCTAATTTAAATAGATTGATAAATAATTCCAAAAAAGAGTTGTAGTATTTTAAATCAAAGTTGTGCAATATATAAATGGCTGGGTGTTTGTGGAAAAGCATATGTAGTTGAATCTCGCTGTACGTTGGATAAAAGTTCAAAGGAACATTTATTGCTATATAAACGAGTGCAAAAATCAAGACAAGAAACTGCTAGAAATGATTGTAGTATCTCCTTCTGTAGTTTTGATAATAATGTTACATGTAATTATGATTTTGATTTTAATAAAGTTAAGACGTTATGTATTGAAGGAAATAATAAAAAAACATAACATTCAAGAAGCTATGTTAATAAAAAATGAAAAGCAGCATTTGATAAAAGACATTAATTCCCTCTGACCTATAATGACCAATATATATATATATATATATATATATATATATATATATATATATATATATATATATATATATATATATATATATATATATATATATATATATATATATATAATCATTAAAATCAGTCATCACTTAGACCAACTCAATATCAGTAATAGTCAAGAATCTCGATTATTGTCAAGGCAACCTCCACTTAAAAATAAAGGTTGATTTCACAATTATAACCATATATTTAACCATTTGGGTTAGATATACTTTAATGCATTAAATTTTTTTAATTATAAAAGTTTATAACAAATAAAACTTTTTTATCAGTGCTATCATAATAAAAGTTTTAAATTTATATATATATATATATATATATATATATATATATATATATATATATATATATATATATATATATATATATATATATATATATATATATATATATATATATGTAATATACAAATCAATATATATATATATATCAAAATACAGTACAATTTACATAAATTATATTCTTTTAGAAGTACTTTCCACTATACACTTTGTCATCTTTATCAACTATATAACATTGAATAATCAAAACGAGACAACCTTTAACAATACCCATAGTTCAATTCAGATTTCCCACAATTCTGTTATCTTAACATTTGATGACTGGCGATTCATTAAAATTTGACGATTTTTTGAAATCAACATAGCCTCTTTTATTTTACGTTTATTATGACAACGTTCAATTTGAATAATTTTCATATCTTTATGATCAAATTTAAATCCATATTGACAAGATTAATTATGATATAATATAACAGATGATGAAGGTTTATTTACATCTGTTCCAGATTGATTCTCTTTTTGAATTCTATTATATAAAAGCATATGCTCTTTTATTCTCTTTTCAAATGTACACTTAGATTCACCAATATATTGTACACCACATGCACATAGCAATCTATATATAATAGAATTTTGATTAAACTTTGAGTTTTGAATTTTAGAATTATTAAGTAATCTATTTATGTTTATATATATATATATATATATATATATATATATATATATATATATATATATATATATATATATATATATATATATATATATATATATATATATATATATATATATTCCAATAGTATAAGTTAAAGTAATTCAGTTAGCCCAATTATTTAGCAGTATTTAAAATATTATCATTGGTCATGTAATATGTAGTTGAAAATAAAATTAATATTTAAATTACAAAATAATTAATGTACAGCATAATATGTTTTAAATAGATTTAATAGATAAAATGTTTTATGCTGGATGAAATGATTAGTTAACATTGTTTGAATTTTATTTGGTGATTTTTTAAATAAATAATGTTAAACTAACCATTATGATTTATTAAATATCAGTCTACATGAAATAATTTAAAATTAAATTTAAAAATAGTAACTATAATTGAGTGAAAGTAGCTCTATTGTTTTAATTGATTTTAAATGTCAGTCAATAGCTAATTTATTTTTATTGCATTAAAATGAATACATTTTATGTACATGTATGCATGAGTGTATAGAGCATGCATTTGAAATTGTGAAAGTGAAAAAAAAATTAAAATTAAATGTATTTTAAAAATAGAGTGCAGTCTATTAGCTTTTAATTAAAAAAAATAAGTTTTTAAATAATAAAAAAGAAAGAGTAAATAAAGTGTATTTGAATAAAAAAATGTTCAGTTTGAAACACAGTTAACAATTTTATTAAATAATTAATGTAATAAATATTTAGGGTTAATAAGAATTGTCAATTATCATTTAGATTATTCCATGACTGAATTGTCTGAATTTAAAATTCATAGTTCAATGTCAAATCAATTAACAGTCCATAATGATTATTCATTTAAATATTATAATGCAGACTTGTAACTTATTAATATAATGAACAATAAATGCAGTCTTAAACTTGGTGCCTGGGTGCAGTAAATAGAAAGACATGGTACTAATATAAAAATAGATACAATTAAAAATTAAAACACTTTCAACATCTTTACATTTAAATTTGAATTATATTTCAATTTTTAAGTAAATTGTTTGGGTATTATTTAATTATTTATTTTAAGTCAATGCTACAGTTTAATGCTTTATTGTTTACTATTTTCATGATTGAATAAAGGAAAAAGTAAGTTATCTACACTTTGCCTCTCTTTAAAATCATAGATTCAACTGATTTATTAAACAATAGCTCTAAAAATTTTAAAGAAAATTTTAATAGTTTCTCTAAGAAACCAAAGAAGAAATCACTTAAGGAAATGTATATTTTGCTCTTCTTATAATATTGGCTAAATTGTGCACTTTGCTATAAAACTATCTCTGGTAAATTTTATTAACTTGTAATTAGTCATTAATATCAATTGTTTGCCACTAAAATAATTTATGTATGCCATGCTCAGATATATAACTACAAATTTCTATAAGATTATATAAATCTATAAAAAAAGAAACATTAATTGTTTTATAAACATATCATAAAAGACAAATTTATGAAAACTATCTTTTAAATCATCTTAAACAAAAGTCTGTTTTCAAATTTATTTATCTTTACATGAATAATTCTTCTATTCATTTTAAGTTCTTTTATTTACCTACGATTTGAATAGTTTTTCTGAATTGTCTGTTGCTGAAATATGTTACCTGTTATTTAAAAAAATATAAATAAAAAGAAGAAATATCTAAGCTTACATCGTTCAAATTAATTTAACTAAAAGTTAACTAATATTAATATAGCTGTATAAAAAGTAATTTATAATCAAAATTACCTTCCTGTTTGTTACACCTCTGATTTTTATGCTTTTAAAATGTACTTTGAAATAAATTATTCGCCATTGGAATCATTTGCCATTAGATCCTCTTATTTTACATACGTGAAGCTATTGCTATTTTTTATGCAAACTATATATATATATATATATATATATATATATATATATATATATATATATATATATATATATATATATATATATATATATTAAATGGTATTCCAGAAGTGGACTTGGTTAGGTATGCAGTTGAAGGTTATTTTATGGGCTAATTTATTATTCCAAAGTTTTTTATGAATAACTATTAAAAAATAATAAAAGATTGTACACAAACGTATATCAGCCATGCATATATTTACGAAAAATATTTTACTAATGAAAGAATTATAAATATTCATATGTATATAAAAATTTTAAATAATGTATTCATTAAGTATTGTTATCAACATTGGGAAAAGATAGGGTTTTTCGGTATGAAATATAATATATAATTTGAATGAATAAATTATGTGCCTTTTTGTATGTGCGTGCAGATGAACAAATATCCATATGTTTATTGTTGTTGTTGTTGTTGTTATTATTATTATTATTATTATTATTATTATTATTATTATTATTATTATTATTATTATTATTATTATTATTATTATTATTATTATTATTATTATTATTATTATTATTATTATTATTATTATTATTATTATTATTATTATTATCTCCATGCCTTTTATTATTAGTTGTATTTTGAGACACGTGAAATAGAGTGTGTTTCATTTTGATGTCTGTATTTCTTCAAAGCAATATATATATAATATCATAATTAAAGGTTAGTAAACACAGTAATCAAAAATTTTGAAAATGACAAAAAATATAATCATTACTTAGAAGCAATTCTGACTAGACTATCCTCATAGACTTTGTCAACTAATTGTTTAAAAGGTCAAACTTCCCATAATTCCATGATCTTAACGTTTGTTGCCTGCCTATTGATTAAGTCTTGCCTGTATTTATATATTAGCATAGCTTCCTTTATTTTCTTTTATTGTTATTTATTTCAATTTGCAATATTTGTAATATAAAAATGAAAAAAATAACAATAAAAGAAAATAACTGAAATACCATCTCTACACATATATGCTGTAAGTGCTCATATATATATTGTAACGATATATAAATATGTCGTTACATTAATTTAAAATAAAAACTTAAAAGTTCGCAAATAAAAGTAAAAAACTAAACGCTAAAATTAAAATGTTTGTTATACGTATATGCATTCGCACAGATGCTAAACTTTAAAAAATATTTTTTTCATAAACAAAAAAAAAAGTATTTGAACATATTTTTTTTAAATAAAAAAATACAAAATTGAAATATAAAAATATTTTAATAAAAAAATAACGTAAGTTAAAATAAAAACAGGTATTAATTAATTCCTGTAATCTGTAAATGGAAATGATTGTTTATTAATTATCTAAAAGCTGTGTAATTAAAAAGTAAGATGAAAAGTTAGATAAGAGAAGAAAGAAATTTTAGCTTGACCAATGGAAGCACTAAGCCTTGGCTCGGACCCTAACGAAAGTGATAGACTAGTGACGTTTTGTTCATTGAATCCTTGTGGATAATATAAAAAGGGAAATACAGTTTTTCTGACAGTTCCAGCGTTGTGTGTTTGAGAGATGTGGTATGACGCACATACCACACTCTCTATAAAAAAAAAATGAAAAGACTGTGATACCTTGAACCAGCTATTGCCATCTCCAGAACATTACCTTCCAATGGAGGCATTGCGGGAATTGAAAGCAGAGGCCTGGACTCTTATACCATAAGCTATATGAAATGAACAATTGTTAAAATCAATCAAGAACTTTCGTCAAGTTTTACAAATTGATAAACAAGCCAACTGAAATGTTAAAACGGACTCTTATCTGACTTTTGTAAGTTTTTAAATCAAATTAATAATGTTTAATTTTATATGTTTTCCGATTGATAAACATCATTTCCATTTTTTTTTCTTATTGTAAAGATTATTTAAATGTATGAAATTTAAGTTGTTTATAGACGCTTGCATGGATTCGTTTGTGGTTAATTATATTTTGGTTTTCATATTTGATCAAAATATATAGACATTCGATAAATAATGATACCTTATGGTGAGTATCTAAAATGTATTTATTCGGATGTCTTTTAAGTTATTGGTGACAACGCAAGTATCTTATGGTGAATACTATTGGGTTACTTATAAGTTTCCCTCTGCGATTGTCGGTATCAATAATTTTGTATTTTGATCGTTTATGTTTATTTTGAAATGTTTTTGACCGTGGAATCTATGTAATCGATCTATACCCAACATTTTTAAACAAATCTGTGCGAACGTATTTAAATGTTAAATTTAAGTCGGGCGTGAATGGCTATATGGTTTTGTAAAGTTGTATTAAGGGAGGGTAATCTTAGGTTATTCATTTCGTAGTTGAATTGGTTCAATGGATTGGATATATTTGTGTAATTAGTAGATGTAGTATGAGGTCCGCTATGGGCAGGATTATAGATATACGCCACACACCCTCTGTTTGCCTATGGATGGGTTTGTAAGTCGGCAGAAGACCGCAGTCCATTCCTATGGAGTTTTTTGTTTATTGATCTACTTGCCAACAGATGTCACATTCCTGTTGGTGGAGAGTCAATGTCTTCTCTATTTCTACTTATTGTTCAGATGTACATTCCTGACAATATAGTATTTTGTGTTGTCGTATCATGCTACATTGAATACATGAATGTATCAGATGGATTGGCGCCAGTTGATTGCGAAATTTGTTGCCTAAGGTTAAATCAGGGAAGAATATTTTCCTTTCAAATGCAGACCTATGTAGTCCATTCATACTCGACCCTCTAAATAAATAGTAAGCTCATTATTTGCAATATACTTAAATTTAGAATTAAAGATCAATATAAAATTATAAACGTTAAATTTATTCCTCAAAATTTAAATATTATTTTATATGTGCGTAAATAAATATTTTTATGTGTTAATTTCTGGCAGTGGCTTTTATTCTTTTATATTTAAGATATAAAATTTATAGATTTTTATCTCTGAGTCTCCGCTGAGCTAGTGACTTGGGCTAACGGTCGGAATATTTAAAGAAAGTGGAATCTTAACAGCGTGTATCTGCCTACTTTATAAATTTTTCTAGGCTCAAATGCCTAGATGGCGCCCTTGTAGTGCAGATATTGTTTTTGCGGTTAGATTCGATCTTCACTTTCATTTCGATCATTATAATTGGCGTCCCAAGTGTGGCCTTACCTCAGAGATTGACCCTGAGAAGGGGAATTGATGATGAAATTTTCTGTCTTTAATAAACACGAGTGCCCTGAGAATTTTAAAAATGAAGCCCATAATAATTTTTCTGAAATGAGTATAGATATATGTTTTGTATTAATGTAAAGTTATAGTTTAAATTTTGTGTAAAAAGGCACTGCCAGTAAGAAAAATTGCGCATATGTAAGGAGAAATACGAGGAATAAAAAGAAATAAATAAAACGTAATTAATAAATATAAATCATAAGTTTTTTTTAAAAAAGTCTTGTTTAAAATCTAATCGTTGAACTTGCCTAAGTAATAGTTAAAGGTAGGAGAAATGAAACTTGGAAGGGAGGTGGCAGAAATTTAGCTGGTAATAGGGAATCAACAGTCAAAACTTTTTTTAATCATTATATTTGTGTGTAATTACTGTTTTGTCTTGTAAAAAAAAAGTTTTGTCCTTTTGAAATTTTCATATATAATCAATTTGTATAACGTAATTACTAACACTAAGTAAAGTCTTTTTTTTTTTAATGTTTTTTTGTTTTTTGAGGAAGTTTACTGATATGTAACGATATATAAATATGTCGTTACATTAATTTAAAATAAAAACTTAAAAGTTCGCAAATAAAAGTAAAAAACTAAACGCTAAAATTAAAATGTTTGTTATACGTATATACATTCGCACAGATGCTAAACTTTAAAAAATATTTTTTTCATAAACAAAAAAAAAAGTATTTGAACGTATTTTTTTTAAATAAAAAAATACAAGATTGAAATATAAAAATATTTTAATAAAAAAATAACGTAAGTTAAAATAGAAACAGGTATTAATTAATTCCTGTAATCTGTAAATGGAAATGATTGTTTATTAATTATCTAAAAGCTGTGTAATTAAAAAGTCAGATGAAAAGTTAGATAAGAGAAGAAAGAAATTTTAGCTTGACCAATGGAAGCACTAAGCCTTGGCTCGGACCCTAACGAAAGTGATAGACTAGTGATGTTTTGTTCATTGAATCCTTGTGGATAATATAAAAAGGGAAATACAGTTTTTCTGACAGTTCCAGCGTTGTGTGTTTGAGAGATGTGGTATGACGCACATACCACACTCTCTATAAAAAAAAAATGAAAAGACTGTGATACCTTGAACCAGCTATTGCCATCTCCAGAACATTACCTTCCAACGGAGGCATCGCGGGAATTGAAAGCAGAGGCCTGGACTCTTATACCATAAGCTATATGAAATGAACAATTGTTAAAATCAATCAAGAACTTTCGTCAAGTTTTACAAATTGATAAACAAGCCAACTGAAATGTTAAAACGGACTCTTATCTGACTTTTGTAAGTTTTTAAATTAAATTAATAATGTTTAATTTTATATGTTTTCCGATTGATAAATATCATTTCCATTTTTTTTTTCTTATTGTAAAGATTATTTAAATGTATGAAATTTAAGTTGTTTATAGATGCTTGCATGGATTCGTTTGCGGTTAATTATATTTTGGTTTTCATATTTGATCAAAATATATAGACATTCGATAAATAATGATACCTTATGGTGAGTATCTAAAATGTATTTATTCGGATGTCTTTTAAGTTATTGGTGACAACGCAAGTATCTTATGGTGAATACTATTGGGTTACTTATAAGTTTCCCTCTGTGATTGTCGGTATCAATAATTTTGTATTTTGATCGTTTATGTTTATTTTGAAATGTTTTTGACCGTGGAATCTATGTAATCGATCTATACCCAACATTTTTAAACAAATCTGTGCGAACGTATTTAAATGTTAAATTTAAGTCGGGCGTGAATGACTATATGGTTTTGTAAAGTTGTATTAAGGGAGGGTAATCTTAGGTTATTCATTTCATAGTTGAATTGGTTCAATGGATTGGATATATTTGTGTAATTAGTAGATGTAGTATGAGGTCCGCTATGGGCAGGATTATAGATATACGCCACACACCCTCTGTTTGCCTATGGATGGGTTTGTAAGTCGGCAGAAGACCGCAGTCCATTGCTATGGAGTTTTTTGTTTATTGATCTACTTGCCAACAGATGTCACATTCCTGTTGGTGGAGAGTCAATGTCTTCTCTATTTCTACTTATTGTTCAGATGTACATTCCTGACAATATAGTATTTTGTGTTGTCGTATCATGCTACATTGAATACATGAATGTATCAGATGGATTGGCGCCAGTTGATTGCGAAATTTGTTGCCTAAGGTTAAATCAGGGAAGAATATTTTCCTTTCAAATGCAGACCTATGTAGTCCATTTATACTCGACCCTCTAAATAAATAGTAAGCTCATTATTTGCAATCTACTTAAATTTAGAATTAAAGATCAATATAAAATTATAAACGTTAAATTTATTCCTCAAAATTTAAATATTATTTTATATGTGCGTAAATAAATATTTTTATGTGTTAATTTCTGGCAGTGGCTTTTATTCTTTTATATTTAAGATATAAAATTTATAGATTTTTATCTCTGCGTCTCCGCTGAGCTAGTGACTTGGGCTAACGGTCGGAATATTTAAAGAAAGTGGAATCTTAACAGCGCGTATCTGCCTACTTTATAAATTTTTCTAGACTCAAATGCCTAGATGGCGCCCTTGTAGTGAAGATATTGTTTTTGCGGTTAGATTCGATCTTCACTTTCATTTCGATCGTTATAATATATATATATTAAGATAGCCAATCCTCATACTTTAATGAATAGGATTCAATCTTCTCCACACTCCAACTCTTCAACCATCCATCCAATTGAAATTCTGATGATGGAATGCTCAAAGGCCACCCGGAGGCTGAGATTATTGTCACCCCCAAGTTGACCTAATGCCAATCCGACCCTTCATGTACAGGACATAATCTATGTAATACATATACAATGTATGGGCAGACATCTCTACTATGTAATAACTGAAACACACAGGTTTATTATATACCTGTGTCTCTATATGTAATATATAGGGTATATGAGCACAGTTTTCATAACACTGACACATTTTTGAACACATGTTAATCTGGACCACCTGATGATTGCTGGTTTAGAATAAATACATATATTGGTGATTATTTATCTTTACAACATATATGTGTTCAAGTGTATCAGTGTTATGATATACTGTGGAGAGTGGTGGATCACGTGAAAATCTGTGCTCATATACCCTGTATAATAAAAGTAAAGTAAAGGAAGCAAGACTTAATCGATCAATTGGTAGGCAGTAAACATTAAGATTATGGAATTATGGGAAAGAATTACTTGACAAAGACTATGATGACAGGTGAATGTGCTTCTAAATGATGATGATATTTTTTGTCCTTTTGAAAATTTATGATTACTGTATTTACTAATATTTAATTATAAGATTATATATATATATATATATATATATATATATATATATATATATATATATATATATATATATATATATATATATATATATATTATCAGTGTCGAGCATTGTTATTTCTTCATTCCAACATAGGTATTGTTTATGTTATAAGTGTTTTTATTGCATAATATTTGTAGTTATTATATTAATATTCATTCAATGTTTCCACATTGATATTTTAATAATATTTTGTTAAGTAAAATGTATTACCTTCTAATCATCTTGACAAAGGCATAGAATTGTTCTGCTTTATGTTATGGGATCTGCATTTTCCCAATAGTGATTGTATTTTATGAATAAGAGAACTAACTATTGGGTAGAAACTGTCACTTATATAATACAATTGTAAAATTGTGTTTTGGGAAAAATACACTAATATATTATTTAATAATATCTGTAAATTACAAATAGTAAATTAAAAAAAAATCATCATAATTATTGTAAATAAATATTTTAATATATGAATTATTACATTCAAATATCAGCCTTTCAAGCTAATTGTGCATACACTTTTGTGAGTGTTAATAATAATAAATGAATACTTTCTCTCCAATACAAGATATAGTCTTTATGCAGAAATAAAATGAATCACTTATTCCTACGACTCAAATGCTTATATATGAGCAAATCTGAAGTTCTGGCAAGGAAAGCGTGAGGATAGAACAGTCACTTTAAATTACTATATACGATGTCTGAATGAATGATGTCAGTGAAATTGTCTAGAATTTACTAAACATCATTCTAACTGAAACTTAACCATATGTAAATAAGCATTTATTTTATATAGCGTATGTTTACAATTGTATTACATTCAAATATCAACCTCTCAAACTAATTGTGCATACACTTTTGTGAGTGTTAATAATAATAAATGAAAGGCTTTCTCTCCAATACAAGATACAGTATTTATGCAGGAATGAAATGAATCACTTATTCCTATGACTCAAATGCTTATATATGAGTAAATCTGAAGTACTGGCAAGGGAAGTGTGATGATGAAACAGTCACTTTACTGTTATTGTTACTTTTCAGTGAGTATATATGTTGATCGTTCATCTCTGATGATTTCTTCAGTATTTATTAATTTTCAAGAAATTATTGGGAATTATTGATTATTGTTCTGCCCAGTAGAAAACAATTAATTTACTCCATTAGTTTAAACATAAAGATGATAATTATCCAATACATGGATACAGTTACAATTATTTACTTTTTCTGCTTGCAAATAATACGATTTTAGGAATTTTTTAATCCAACTTTTTTTTAAAAAAATATCCTCAGAAAAAAAAAAAACAACTTAGTTACTTATTCTTTATGATCAAGAAGTCTTTTTTGTTCCTTTGAATTTCATAGTCAAAAATTGTTTGAAACTCTTTGATTGGCTAATATTTCCCACCTTTTTCTGTTTATAACAACATAGATTTACTTTCCAAGTTTTTTGGTTTATTATTTTAAAATGACCAATTTTTCGTTTTTAAAACAAAATATAGAAATACAATATTTTTTAGAAATTAAATAAAGATAGAATTTAGTATTTTAATTTTAGATCAGTATTTTGTAAATTGAACCTTATTTATTTACTTTTAAATATAGCAAGATTTGAATATAAATAATTACTATTTTTAAAATCAAATGAGCACACACAATAATTACTAGTCTCTGTTATGCATCATATTTACAAAATTACAATTTAAACTTCACTGGTTTTAAATACTAAATAATATATTAATTGTCCATCCATCTGTATATATACGACTCTATAGGTTATTATATTTGTGTATTTTGAGTTAAGATCATTTATAAATTTCCATTAGCTAAAATTGAGTTCAAACCCTATGATCTAATATGTCATTATTGTCTTCTTTTAATAAGTAAATATTATTGGATTTGTAAAATTTAAAATTATACACCAAAATTTTATTTTAGAATAGTCTGAGCTAATAAAAAGTTCACAATATATATATATATATATATATATATATATATATGTGATATATATATATATATATATATGTGTGTATATGTGTGTGTTGATACAAATATTTTCACGGGTTGCATATATAAAAAACATATTTTGCGGGTTCATCCGTGTTAAAATATTCTAAATATAGATATACTGACATTTCGACTTGGTAACACAAGTCATTCACTGAGTAATAAAAAGTAGAAAGACAGTTGTAGAGGCGCTACAATCACTGATTTGAAAAAACATCAATGTTCCACCAATAGCAAAAATGTTAAATTAAGAATGTTTTTTTAAAAAAAATATTTCCAAATATGAGGAAGTTTGCTTCTATCATCTCGCTTATTGATACAATCTGGCCTTTTAGGTATCTCAATGGCTTCTCTAATTTTGCACTCATATAGATTATGACATCTGGATGTGATCCTGGTACTAGAAAAAATAATTTTATTACCTGAATCCATAGTATGGAGTGAGAGTGTTGATAATGATGAATATTGTTTAACTGCATTAGCATGCTTATTTCTCCTAACACTGATGCGATGATTACTCATACCTATGTAAGAAGCCTTACAAATTTCACATGAGATTTGATAAATGTCATGAGATTCAAGAGGCATTGAATCCTTAGGCTTGATTGTTATATTGCTGATCTTTAGATAAGTAGAAAACGCTGCATTTATATTATAGCGTTTTAATATACGTCCAATACTGTCTATAGTTCCTTTTACATATGGAACACAAATCCTAATAGCTGATTTATCATCTTTTTGTTTCCTATTTTGTCCATTTTGGGCTTGAAATAAGGCTTTTTTAATAAATTTATAATTGTAAATATTTGCTAATAAAGCACTATTAATATGATTTATTTTTTCTTTCAGATGTGACTTATCTCAAAGGTTAATTTCTCTATTAAAAAGTGTTTTGGCTACAGAAACGATCTGAGTTGGCTGATGATGAGAATGGAAATATAAATATCTGTCTGTGTGTGTATTGTTTCTATAAATTGAAAAAGATAAACTATTTAGTGTTCTTGTGACTAAAACATCAAGAAAAGAGAGTTTTCCATCAGCCTCTGTCTCCATTGTAAATTTAATATGAGGATGCATATTATTTAAATGCAAGAAAAAATCATCTAATTTATTTTTTCCATGTTTCCATATGACAAAAGTGCCATCTATGTATCTGAGCCAAATGAGAGGTTTTAAAGATGATGATTCTAAAGCACGAGTTTCTATATTTTTCATAAATAAATAAGCTATTGCTCCTGAGATAGGTGATCCCATAGGAGTACCAAAAACTTGTCTGTAATGCTGTCCATTGTATACAAAATATGTATTCAAAAGACAATGTTTAACAAAGCAATAATATGGTCTGGTAAATTGCAATGTTGTGATATTATACTTAAAGCTTCATCAATTGAAATGTTTGTAAACAAAAGCACGACATCAAAACTGACCAGAATGTCATTAGCATTAATTTTTAAACTCTTTAAAACAGAAATAAAATGAAAATAATTTTTAATATATGATTTAATAGATGGGATTGTACGTTTAATAAAATTCGATAAATATCTAGCTAAAATATGAGTTGGAGATGCTATTGCACTTACTATTGGACGAAGGGGGGTATCTGGTTTGTGAATTTTTGATTTTGGATAGACACAAGATTTTTTATGCAGGATTATTTTATTTTTTATTTCTGTTTCAATAGGTGATTTATTAATAATAGCTTTTGTTGGTTTTTCCAAATATGTAGTATGATCTCTTTTTGATAATCTAAAAGTTTTTTCATTAAGCAGATCTAAAATTTTATTATGGTAAATGTCACAATCCATAATAACTGTGACATTACCTTTATCAACTGGAAGTACAACAATTGATTTCTCCAATTATTTTTAGGAAGCTTAGCTTTTTTAAAAAATATTGCAAATCTCTGCTCTAGCCAAATCAGGAGAAGAAGAATCTATTTTATCAAGAGCTCATTCAAGATTACAAACAATGTTTTCAAAAGGTATCCGGGAAGGGGTTAAAGCAAAATTAAAACCTTTTTTCTAAAACCTAAACTCATCTGTAGAGAGGGCTTTCTTAGATAAATTCTAAACGGTTTTTTGATTTTGATACGTAATGACTGGTGATTGTATTCTAATTACCATTTGTATTTTTTTTTTTTTTGCTTTGCTGTTACAAATTCCGAATCTTTAATTGATCTAAAATTTGCAATACGATCAAAACTAGTCCCCAGTAAAGGATGTATTTTATTACTAAGGAATAAACATAAATCCAGCAATACTTTATCAATTGTGTCTAGATTTTTCCGAGTTTCTTTAATAAAAGAGTTTAAAATAATATTGCTTGTTTTCCTTATAATTTTACTAATATTATAATTGTTCTTGTGAAACACAATTTTACAGCAAGTGGGTATAACATTGTGATTTTTGTAATAGAAAAGATAAATTACAAAGTAACTTACATTTCTTAATCCACATTCTTTCAAACAATCAATGCTGTTTAATTAACCCTTAAACTGCTAATTATATTATTGGTTATATGAGGTAAAAATCAAATCTTTTAATTGGCCAACTCACAAACTGAAGACAAAACCTATTGTTAAAACATATTCGCCTATAATATTAAATTCAACTCAGATACATTTATAAAAAGTATATTACTAATTTTTCAGGTTATGAAAGAGAACAAAAGTTCTTTCAAAAATAAATTGCTATTTATTTATTATAAAATATATTCAATTTCGGCAAATATAAAGCAAATGTCTAAACAAAAAAGTGCTGATGCAAACGCTTTTTTTCAATGTTATGTTATTGAAAAGTAAAGATTTCTTTTTGCTAAATCTTAAATATTTTTACTAAAATCTTCAATATTTTTCGAAAATAATTTTGTTTTTTTAGTTTATTTTTTAAAAATTATTTCAATTTCTCAAATTATACTTTTTTAAATACTTAAATCACATTCGAAATGAAAATCTCAGTGTTTTTCTTTATTTTCTTTGATCAGGTGGTTTCTTTGTTCTTTCCAGACAATCAGAATGTCTTTTTCAGCTGAGAGCTCGCTGACAACCAATCACTGACAATGTTTTTCTTTGTTTAGGTTTAAATGCATTTTTTTTTTTTTTACTTGTAAAATAATTCGGAAGAGGGCACCATCTTACAGAACTTTTAAAAACCTAATCAATACCTGTCAAATGAATATTTTAGCATAAGAACTGGCAGAGTTAGAGTGACATCAGATGTCGACGAGAGGCCTCATAAGAGGCGGGAAAAGGGTTAAATATTTTCTCCTCATAGAGGTTAATAATGTTGATACGAATATTTTCATGGGTTGCATATATAAAAGACATATTTTGCGGGTTCATCCGTGTTAAAATATTTTAAATATAGATATACTGACATTTTGTCTTGGTAACACAAGTCATCCACTGAGTAATAAAAAGTAGAAAGACAGTTGATCGTATTGCAAATTTTAGATCAATTAAAGATTCGGAATTTGTAAGAGTAAATCAAAAAAAAAATTACAAATGCTAATTAGAACACAATCACCAGTCATTACGTATCCAAATAAAAAAAAAACGTTTATAATTTATCTAAGAAAGCCCTGTCTACAGATAAAGTTTCTGTTTTAGAAAAAAAAATGCTTTAACACCTTCCCGGATACTTTTTGAGAAAATTGTTTGTAATGTTGAATCAGCTCTTGATAAAATAGATTCTTCTTCTGCTGATTTGGCTAGAGCAGAGATTTGCAATGTTTTAAAAAAAGCTAAACTTCCTAAACATAATATTTAAAAAAAAAAGACAAGCATTAAATAATATAAAATTGGACAAATCTATTGTTGTAGTTCCAGCTGATAAAGGTAATGCCACAGTTATTATGGATCGTGACATTTACCATAATAAAATTTTAGATCTGCTTAATGATAAAACTTATAGATTATCAAAAAGAGATCATACTACATATTTTGAAAAAAAAAAGTTATAATTAATTAATCGCCTATTGAAACAGAGATAAAAAATAAAATAATACCTCGTGAAAAATCTTGTGTCTGTCCAAAATTTTATGGACTTCCAAAAATTCACAAACCAGATATCTCCCTTCGTCCAATAGTAAGTGCAATAGGATCTCTAACTCATATTTTAGCTAGATATTTATCGGATTTCATTAAACCTACAATCCCATCTATTAAATCATATATTAAAAAATTATTTTCATTGTATTTCTGTTTTAAAAAGTTTAAAAATTAATGCTAATGAAATTCTGGTCAGTTTTGATGTTGTGTCTTTGTTTACAAACATTTTAATTGATGAAGCTTTAAATAAAATCTCACAACATTGCAATTTACCAGACCATATTATTGCTTTGATTAAACATTGTCTTTTGAATACATATTTTGTATACAATGCACAGCATTACAGACAAGTTTTTTGTACTCCTATGGGCTCACCTATCTCAGGAGCTATAGCTGATTTATTCATGAAAAATATAGAAACTCATGCTTTAGAATCATCATCTTTAAAACCTCTCATTTGGCTCAGGTACATAGTTGACACTTTTGTCATATGGCATCATGGAAAAAATAAATTTGATGATTTTTTCTTACATTTAAATAATATGCATCCTTATATTAAATTTACAATGGAGACAGAGTCTGATGGAAAACTTCCTTTTCTTGATGATTTAGTCACCAGAACACTAAATAGTTTATGTTTCTCAATTTATAGAAAGAATGCACACATGGACATATATTTACATTTCCATTCTCATCATCACCCAACTCAGATCGTTTCTGTAGCCAAAACTCTTTTAAATAGAGCAATTAACCTTTCGGATAAATCACATCTGAAAGAAGAAAATAAATCATATTAATAGTGTTTTATTAGCAAATATTTACAATTATAAATTTATTAAAAAAGCCTTATTCCAAGCCCAAAATGAACAAAATAGGAAACAAAAATATGATAAATCAGCTATTAGGATTTGTGTTCCATATGTAAAAGGTACTACAGACAGTATTGGACATATTTTAAAACATTATAATATAAATACAGCATTTTCTACTCATCCAATGATCAGCAATATAACAATCAAGCCTACGAATTCATTCCCTCTTGAATATCATGGCGTTTCTCAAATCTCATGTGAAAATTGTAAGGCTTCTTACATAGGTATGAGTAATCATCACATCAGTGTTAGGAGAGATGAGCATGCTAATGCAGTTAAACAACATTCATCCTCATCAGCACTCTCACTCCATACTATGGATTCAGGTCATAAAATTAATTTTTCTAGTACCAGGATCACATCCAGATGTGATAATCTATACCAGTGCAAAATTAGAGAAGCCATTGAGATACTTAAAAGGCCAGATTGTATCAATAAGCAAGATGATACAAGCAAACTTCCTCTTATTTGGAAATATTTTTTTTAAAAGAAACATTCTTAAATTTAACATTTTTTCTATTAATGGAACTTTGACATTTTTTCAAATCAGTGATTGTAGCGCCTCTACAACTGTCTTTCTACTTTTTATTACTCAGTGGGTGACTTGTCTTACCAAGTCAAAACATCAGTATATCTATATTCAAAATATTTTAACAGGGATGAACCCACAAAATGTCTTTTATATATATATATAATCAATATATGGTAACAGGGATGAACCCACAAAATGTCTTTTATATATATATATAATCAATAAATGGTGTTTTACCAAAAACACCGACCAAGCTTATTTGTTTACATAAACGACAAAAGAGTCAGAATTCACTATCTCTTTCATTTGCCCACACTGAGGTCAGCTGATTTCACACTAATTTGCTATCATCAGTGAATTATAGAGCTAGAAATTAGGTCTAAACACTGTCTCCAAGTGTTTATGGAAAAAGTTTCTATCAGTTTGCAAGCATGAATTGTTTCAGACTGGTAAAGTCTTCAAACTCAGCTGATCTGAGTGTGTGAAAATGAAATACGCTTGGTCGGTGTTTTTGGTAAAACAGCATCTATTGATCATAAATACAAGTGATAGCAATTTAATGTGATTATAACTTGTTTTTTTGTTTTTCATAAATGTAACTTTAAAGGTTTTTGCAATGATATATATTGCAGAGACTTTGACTATGTGGTGAAACTGAAATGAGATCAGACCCATATAGCTATCTGGCTTGTTAGACTGAGTTTGAAGACTTTACTGGTCTGAAAAATTAATGCTTGCAAACTGATATAAACTTTTTGCATAAACACTTGGATTCAGAGTTTAGATTTAGTTTCTAGATCTATCATTCACTGATGATAGCAAATTAGCTTGAAATCAGCTGATCTGAGTGTGGGCAAATGAAAGAAATAGTGAATTCTGACTATTTTGTCATTTATGTAAACAAATACGCTTGGTTGGTGTTTTTGGTAAAACGCCATCTATTGATCATAAATACAAGCGACAGCAAGTTAACGTGATTATAACTTGATTATTGTTTTTCATATATATATATATATCAAATAAAAATATTGCCTAATGATGTAATCTATTTTCCAAACACTATATTTATCTTATGGACAGTAAGTATTATAAATTTACTAATTTACTAACCAAGGTCGAACAAATATCTTCCATGATCTATCATCATCTCTCACTGAATTATGTATCAAAATTCCTTGGTTTAACTTATATTTATCCTTTATCTCTAATTACATATCTACTCTGACAATCTAACATAGTAGGTTCTATCAAAACATCTACTATTTTCTACATATGTATATCATGAGACTGAATTAAAACTAATTTCTTATAATTATTAAGTATAGGCTACTCTAATAAGATACCTACATTATTAGTTATAATTCTTTTTACCATAGGATTATGATAAACTACTTTTATTGGATTCTTGCTAAGTACAATCTTCTACTATCTTATTTTTACTCTCAAAATATAAAATACTATAACTAAATTGCTGAAAATAAAGTCTCCACCTAGTCAATTTTTCATTGATGAGACAACTCTTATTTAAAAATTCTAAGCTATGATGGTTTGTAATAATACACACACTATAACTAAAGATTATTTATCCATCGTGGTATACTCACTTTCAACTTTCTGCTTAAAAAGACAACAGTTTATGCTCAACATTATCACCCATCTGAAAAAAAAAAACTACACCAAGACCGAATCCGTTATCTTTAGTCTGAAAAAAAAAAAATTCTGTTAAAATCGAGATATGTTAATGTAATTTTGTTTAAAAATATAATTTTAATTTTACTAAATTCGGAAGTATGTTATGCTTATCCATTTTGATATTTCGAACTTTTTAATAAAATGAACAATTAAATGTGTCCAAAGTATTTTTTAAATAATATTTTTGGTAATAATTACATAAACCCAAGAATGATCTCAACCGTTTCCCTGTTTTAGGCACAGAAAACATTTGGATAGCTCTAATCTTTTTCATACGTGTGGTTTAATCTCCTATTCATTGATTACACATCAAGGGAGGTAATCTATTTTGCAACTAAAGTGCACATCTCCAAATTTATTTTAATATTGTTTATTGGGTACTCATACAGGAACAAGGTTATATGCTTTAAATAGTCAATGAAGTTTCTAAAAGCGATGGTGTGATGCCATCTACATACATGATTAAAACATATTTTAATTGTTTTAGTAAAGACCATACTTAGATATCTTTTCAAGCCAAAAAACACTATTTTCTATAACAAAAGACATTTTTTCAAATGTGTAAGACTGGGGTGATAACATAATGTTGTATATTTTTGATCATTTTTATAGAATGATATTTGTCACTAACTGGCTGTCAGATCAAATATTGAAAATATGATACTGTCTTTGAATATAATTAATAATTAATTTATAGGTAAATATATTTTATGCTCCAAAATCATATGCTGACTGAGAGCACCGTTATCTAGACAAACCGTTATGGTTCCATCCTTTTTTTTTACAACAAAAGGATTTACATAGGATAAAGGGCATTTCCTAATGATATGCCATTTCAACATCTTAGCTGTCTATTATTGGCCTTCTACCTGATACTTATAGGGTATTTGATACATACACAACCAGAAACATCCATTACTACTTAATTTAATCCTATAGATGTACCCTTTTAATGTGCTCAATATCTTGCAAAAAATGCTTCTATACAATAACAAAAATTGGTAGATTTGTTCATAATAATCTGTTCAAATAATATATAAACTGTCTAGCTTAAACTTAATAATTACATGAACTGTTGGTGCTTGTAAACACATTATGTGACTGGGCTAACTGTCTAAATTGAATACAAAAGGACATATTTTCTATTGACGTTTAAATATATTATTTTTAAATCAACAAAACAATTATTGAGATTCTTTAAGTTGGATTCAATTATGGCTTCATGAATTAAACCAGCTGTTATTTAAAAGACATGCCCAAATTCAGATTCATTACATAAAGTAATGAATTCTTGCTTTTTAAGCAGCTTAGTTATCTTTCCACTAGGCAACATTACATGTATCATATTTATTGGCAGAAAAGAAATTGTCTGAACAACATTATTTATTTACTGTAAGTATTTTATAATGAAATATATGTTTGACTTCCAGGTTTTATGTGCCATGCATCTATTTAAATTCATACAACAGACGTTTTGATAAGTGAAAAGTTATATAAAATAATTAACCCAGTTACCCTACATGGTTTTATAATTTTATTTCTCATGATTGTTCTTAGCTTACAGTTTTGGAACCCAACTAAAGTGGCAGTTGATGAGATGTGATCATCTAACTAAAAGGATGTTTGATTAGTTGTAATTGCACATCTAAAGTGTTGTGTAATTAGGTGCAATTACTGAGCTGTAAATACTTTAAATTAGGTGTAATTGCCAACTAAATTGTCATGCAATAAGTTATAATGGGCCAACTATATGTGTTATTGACAGGTTAAATGTCTCAACTAGATCTTGGACATATGTTGTAATAGCAATTGATTTCCATTTTAGCTGTTTTTATGGAATGGTTAGTGATCATGTGCATAAATTATTGTCATATATTGGTAATTAATTCCATTGATCATATTTTATGCCTCAAACAAAATAATAATTATAATACAATTATTTATATTTTGTAATGAAAATTGTTTAATTAATTTTCCAGTGAACCAATTTTAATTTTACAATATGTTTAATAAAAAATATCAATTGCTTATTATTATTAAATTGTTATTTTCAATTATTTTATTAAGCACAATAAAGTGACTTGTACTCTTAATACTGTTTATGGAAATTATATGATATTTAATTTTATAATATTGCATAATGTTTTTTGAGGAAGATGATGTCAAATTATATTAAGGAAAATAGATTTTAGTATTTAGAATATTTTAAAATGTGGTAATTTATGATGTTGCTATTGTGGGGGATTTAAATGTTTTGATAATTGATATTTGAAATTTTGTGCCTGGATAAATTATTATGGTATAAAATTTTATACAAATATGAGTGATTTAAAAACATTAATGATATGTGTGGGACCTAAAATATATTATTCTTTGATACTCAAAACATTGTATGGGAATAAACTCATGTTGAACTATATCCCAACCACCAAATTATTAATTAGCAGGGACACATGATGTATTAGAGTAGATATTTCAAATGATTTTGAAATCTTTTGAAGACAAGTTTAATAAATGAGATACAATTGAAGTTTTTTAAATGAGATACAAATGAAATTCACAAATAAAGAGATGAAAAGGGCACATCCAAATAAATATGAAAGTGATTAAAGAATCTCAAGAAAATCAAAATATAAATATGAATGACATGAATGAATTCCTTGAACTGTCACAAAAAGAGATGCAAGAAGCTGTTTAACTGTTTGAAACAGAGATGAATGGATCTATATAAAAACACACTTGGCAATAGTGTTGGCAATTTAAATGATAAATAAGAAGAATTAATTAGTAAATTAGACCAATCTCATAAAATTTTGTAATATAAAATAATACACTCTAAAGAAAAGCTTTGACTTAGTATTCAATAAAGTTGGGCATTATATTGACAAAGGAGAAAGGGAAAACTATGGGTGCTACCAATCAAAGATTCAAAGCAATGGAGTTGAATTTTACATTAGTGAATCATGACTCATATCAAATATTAGATATTATATGAGATTGTTTAATTCAATATCAGAATGGGTCTGACATTATGTTTAACAGTTGAGAGTCTAAGATATAGAAAACCAGATATGAGTAATAAGATGAAAACCATTGAAGTTTAGTCAAATACCAAATAGTAAAATTTTAAAACCCGAATAAGGGTTCAATCAGACCGCTAAAATACAAGCTTATTTAAACGAATATATTGAAAATTGCTAAGAGAGTTCATAAGTAAAACTGTTAGAAGTGGAACAAAATATGCATTCTTCAATTAGCATAATTAAATTGTTGACTCAATGCTTGAGTCTAAACATGAAATAAAAGAGAATAAAATTTTCACATATTATCTAGATAATGATATAAAGCAGGTGCAACAGGATTTGATAGAAATGCATAATAAAATTGATGTTATGCCTGAACATGAGAAAGATCAGTGAAATGACTTTATTAAAAAATAATAATTTTAAGGGGGGGGGTAGAAAAATATATTGAGGCTTCGTTTGATAATATGAAGTTAAGTTCTACACTTGAAAACATCAATGAAAAAATTAAGGATTTAAAAGATGTAAAAGAACAATATTTCAATAGTCAGAAATAATCACAGGTCTACAGGTGAGACAAAAATAGAAACTAGTATTAAAGAAAAATATTCTTTAAAGGTTGATGGTATATAATCTAAGATTAATATTTCTTAGTATGGAAATTCACATGAAGGTGAAAAATTTAATAAATCAGGTATCCATTGTGGTGAAAATAATAACAGAAAATTGAAGGTAGTTATATTAAAATTTTTCAGGATGAGTGTGTGGAAGTCCTGCTCCAAGTACTTACAACATCTCAAAAAATTATTTGCTTTATGTCATTTCTCTGAAATAAAAAAAATCACCATTGCAAGCAAACATGATTTAAATAAAAAAGAGTTTTCCTTAATATTAAAAAGGATTAATATATATATATATGTAAGGTCAATAAATTAACTTTATCTCAGGGAAAATGATTTTTACTCATTTCTAATTTTCAAACTTTTTTTTTATTGCGAGAGTTAAAAAGAAAGATTTCAATAAATGATCTGACTATTCAAAGTTCTGTTGAACTTATATTTCAGGATGTATTTGGTAAAAAAAAAAAAAAAAAAACACGTTTATTTCAGCTAATTAATGTTTTATAATTATTGTTTAAATTTTAATAAGGATTAAATGTGTGGGATAATAATTTAGCATATAATAGAGTTATCTATATTTTAAAACACATAAAAAGTGGTGTAAATAATGGTTTATTGTTTGTATTCGAAAGGAACATCGCTGGAAAAGGGTTATGGACACCATAACACTTACTAGTAATATTTTTGCATGTTTTAATATATGCTTATTTAATTTCATTTAATATTATTCTATTTTAAATTTAAAAAGATAGAACAATCTAAAGTGTTTTGTTCTGATAAATTATTGCTCATATTTTTGCAAATTATTATTTTTAAAGATATAATGAATATATGATTTTGAATGAAAAATGTTTATTTGGAGATTAATTATTAGTAAATCAGTAAATCACGATATTTATATTTTAGATATTGAATTATTTATGAAACAGTTATTTTTAAGAGTTAGTTTTTCTTTATTCTATGTGTGGATATTGGCAATTAAGTTATTCTCGAAAATTCTTGCAATGCTAGAGTGTATAGTTTTACTTTTGGGCATTTATTAATTTTTTGTGGTGGAATTTTGTATTTTAGTTCTGATGAATATTTCAGCTGTTATGCTATAATGTTTTAAGATGTTATATTTTTAGTTTATTATGTGGATGTGATTATGGTGTTTAAACCTAAGGTTTTCTTGTTGAATGCAACTGTTTGGGATCACATGGGTGTTTAGATCTTATATTTTATTCCCATAGTGCATAGTGTAAGTAAATCATAGGGACAACATAAGTCATCTAGTCATAAATACAGATGAGGCATTTGATATATCAAGATTATTAAATGTCCTTCTATAAAGAACTTGCTTGCACACATCACATCTACTATAGCAATAATATATATTTGGGAATGTTGAAGAAAGTTATTCCATCCATATATGCTTTTATATGTTTACAAAGGTACAAAACCTAGGAGTTATGAACTCTATGAGTATATGGTTATTATTTTTTAAGTCGTATAAGGTTATTATTCTTATGAATGTTAGTTGTCATCACACATTGGCAAATTTTATAATAAATATTTAAATATTTCCTAGTGCTTAATTTTGATTTTTTCTAAATAATCCTGAAAGCAATGGAAACAGATAATTAAATTGCATTTAATTTTGAAAGTTGCTTAATAATTGCTATTTTAAGAAAAAATAGGATTTTCTAGAAAACAGATTATACTACAAGTAATTCCTATAAACTACTTTTAAACCAGTACATTAAAGTAAGATATCACTTAGGCTATGATTTACTTCAAAATGCTTGTTTTGTTTTTACATATATCAAATAGTATTTTAAAATTTATATTTTAAAAGTTTAATTATTTTCAAGTAATTAGTGGTAAATTAAAATAACATATATGTTTAAATATTTTCTGCTTAACTCAATAATGTAATCATAAAACTATTATGGAAAAAGGTAAAATATGCTTTTCATTAAGAAACATAGTAGTTTATAAAATCACCAAAGGTATAATAATATTTTATATTGTTTATTTTGCTGTATTTAAAGTAAAAGAAATAAGAAAGATATAATATGATAATTGAAATGATACCAACAGTAATTCAAATATTTGCACACATTGAAATATAGTATTATTAATAAATAGTTATAGTTTATTACAAAAACTATGTAAATTCATTTTGGTTAAAGTTATGTATTACCATACTGATATCTTGTTCATTGTATTTTCGAAAATTTGTCACTGTAAATTATTTTATTGGAATTGTAACTTGCCACTTAAATAAAAATTACTTATTTTTGTGTTGCGAAATAAAACCTTCATGTTAATTTATAAATTTTAAAACTTGTTTTTTGTAAATAAATTGATGTTGTAGAATTTAAAATTGTGTAGTTTGATATTGTTTATGATTCCACATTTCTATTTACCATTCATCACAGGCACTGATTAAATTCAGCATTCACTTTATTGCACACTTATAATATATCATTCTATTTAATATGTGAATTATACTTATGCAAATGATTATTTTTATCAAAAAGATATGATTATTGGTTCATAAATTATCACAAATTTAAAATACTATTGAACAAATCCAAATTTATTTAACCATGCATGGGAGTTATCATGTTTAATGATATCATATTTATTTCATAGAAGATATTCTGTTGCTTGTTTCAATCTAGTAACTGTCATTACTATTGTTATTACTCTTATTTTGCATTCAAATACATCACTTATTAATATTTCCAAATGATGGGAGTAGAGCTATATTTGAATATCCATATGTGAATTATTTATTAAGGAAAACAATAAACTTTACTCAAATATTTGCACTATAATATTAATTCCAATCTATTTATTATTACTACTGTTAAAAACGTTCAATCAACACTCCATCCTTTTTTTTCTTTTCCAAAATATATTCTACATATAAATATATAATTAAATACCACAAATAATTAAAAAGTCTCATTCTCCTTTCTTTACAAAACAAAAAAGTCATAAATCCAAGAAATAATATTATATTTCAACCAGAGGACTGGTTTTCATCAGAAAGAAAAAATACACAGTAATATGGTGATAATCAAAAATTACAGATTTGATAAAAGATTATAAATTTAACAACCCCCCTCTTCTGATTGGTCACAAAATCTAACACAGAATATCTACCCAATCAATGACAAAATTCAAACAAAAAAAAATTATGTTCCTTCCTAATCAATCTTAAATTCTATTTAAAGTGAAATAAAAATAAATAAATAATCCAAAATTAAAATATACATATGTGCATACATACAAAAATTAGACTATGCTCACACACAAAAAATAGCTGTGCTCACATTAATATTCAATAAAAACTATAAATACTTATATACTTTAATCAAAAAATATAGTTAGTGCAAAGTACAACAATTTATAATAATTAATTATTCATCTATATACCAATTAAACACAGATATTAAACATCCATATAACCAATCTTTACATAAAAACATCCCATATAAGAAAATTATCACATAAGTCTTTTTGTTTTGTTTTTATATGTATTTCCTTTGGTTATATATATATATATATATATATATATATATATATATATATATATATATATATATATATATATATATATATATATATATATATATATATATATATATATATATATCAAATCAAAACTACCCCAAAACCAAAATTAAACCAGACCAGCATAAAAGTAATATTAAAACACAACCTAAGGTTTCACTGCTACAAGCAGACTTCTCAACTGTAAAGAACTACCAAAAACTACACAATATATATAATATTAAAAACTACCCACAAATCCATTCACTTCCCATCCACTCTTAATATTAAATGGACTCTTAAATAAGTTAATTACTTCAGAATAATAAATTTTCAATAATAAAGACTCTTTAATTCTTCTTTTGATTTCATTTCTCTCAAAGAAGACAACCTTAGCTTCATCAAAATCAATAGTGTGGCCTGTATATTTTTCATGGACATACAAAGCAGAACTAAGATATCTATTTTTAACTCTACTTTTATGAACCTTTATTCTTTCATTTAAATTCAAACTACTCTGACCTATGTAAATCTTCTTACAATAAACAAGGGATAAAATATACTACACCAGGCATTGTATAATTATATATTTATAAGATTAGTTATACTATATTTATTATATTAAAGCTTAGTCTTCTCATTATGAGAGATGCCATATGAGTATTTTAATAATCCAAATTATATTTTATTAGATTTCTTAAATTATAATAGAGATTTTCCTTAAATTATTTCTGAAAGCCTATAAGATCTAAAGTACCTATTTTTACAGTTTACTTATCATATTAAGGAGCAAAGTTGACTAATTATATTATTTGCACTTTTCTAAATTTTGTTTGGATTATTGGATTTTCATAAAATTGCCATTTGTTATCCAGTATCATTTACTTTGTTCCTTCTGTAATAATATTTTCCTTGAAATAAAATTATAATATGATAAAATATTTATATCAATATTTACTTTAAATTAAAATAAGAGCATAAAGTTATTCTTATAATAAATGTTGCTATTATTATTCTTAAATGTTTAGTTGGAATATTATTTTAGCTCTATTTAGATAGGATTGTTATAGTTCGTCATAGAGATGCGATTGAAATTTTTAAAAGGTTGGAATTTGATAGTATTTCTATGCAGTCAGGTATGTACCTATTTGATTTTAAAGCAATCTGTACCTCTTGGCATGGAAACACAATCTCAAAATTAAACATTATTATTATTCTGAGCTAGGCAGTTATTTATTTATTTATCATTAATTATTTGCTAAAGCAGTTTGAGATCAGCTGTTATTAAAATTTGGTTATTGCTTTTCCATTTGTTTTAATGTGCCCTCTTCTCCCCGGTAAGTTACAATATATATATAATGTGAGAGTACACAATGCTATCACATACGTATATCTATAATTAATATACATATAGTTTATTATTTATTTTTTATAATTCTTTGAATAAAATTAGAAGAAATAAAAATACTATTTTCATTCATAAATGTATTAACATTCTTTAAAGTAACAAAGTTCATTAACAAAAAAACATGACATACGATGACCTTTGAAGTCAAGTTCTCAGCCTATCAAATAACATGAAGGAAAATAAAATTAAAATAATAATTATTCATTGTAGAATGTAAATTCATGAAAACAATTGATATATGCAGTACATGATATTTGAAGTGATTTTACTGTAAAAGCATAAGCAAAATTTTTACTATCTTCTATCTTTTGCCGATGTACTAGATACTTCGCATATTGATTTTTTTGTGTTCAAATATAGAATACATATAAAACAACAGATCAACAAATTTAACGCTTATTTTTTTTAAAAATGTTTTATTAAGAAACGAACATTAATATTAGCCAAATAGAAAAATACATAAGTTATTCCCTGTTAATATATGTCGTAATTAAAATGAAGTTATATATATTTATCATTTAACAGCTTAAAAACATTGTTCTAAATTTGAATTCTGAAGCATATAAACTTTTTCAGAAACCATTATATATTAAGATTAAGATTAATTTAAAAAGATTAAATTAATAAAGAAATGCCTCGTCAGTAAATTTCAATCGTCATATGATATATAATGCTATTGTTTTGATCACAGAGGTAAATGTAAAAAAAAGGCAAAACTCTTCATACAGTAGTGCCACTCTGTATGGAGAGTTTTGCCTTTGTTTACAACAATTATGTGCTAGTATGATATGGTGATCATGCGATGTTTAAGGGTAAATGTAGTTGCTTATTCCTCTTACATGCCTAGAAATCATATGAATTTCATCTCCAAACTTTTGAAACTACAATTGCTAATAAATTCGTTTACGAAATAACATGGATGGCTGGATATCTTTACAACGATTGCTATGTCGGAGAAATAAGAAACATTATCATGAATGGACATTGCTTTTTCACATGGAAATGAATACGGCAGTAACTTGAACTTTTCATTATCTAACATCGTTTTAATGAACTTTCATTTTAAATCATTTAATTTTGGTTTTCCTTCTTTATTAAAATAGTTTTACATTTACAATAACTCCATTATGAGACAAAATGAAGATGAATAAAAAAAAGATCTTGAACTCAAATATATATTTTTGTTATATTTATTAAAGTCAAAATGTCAGCGACTTGACAAAAGGTTTTTAAATTAAGGTTTATTTTTTCTTATTTGTGTGAATGACTAATATTCTGTATAAAGAATTTATAAGCATTAATAATTACTTTACATAGGAATAGTCTCAAGAAGATATACTTCTATCATATGGATGGTATAAAGTATTACTATTATTTATTTGTATATTTATTATATTCATATTAGTTAGTTTAATACTTTTATAATTTATTTTAGTAAATTATAAAAATTCATTTATTATCTTATACATCACATGAATCTGTTCATATTATAAAATACTCACATACTAAGTAAATATAGAAAGTTATTTTATATTTAAACTTCTAAAATAATAGAAACGTAAAATGAATCTTTATATTATTTTTGTTATATTAAGTAAGTTGATTATTTAATTTTAATACATATTGTCAATCTTTATTATAAATTTTAAGACGTCTTAATTTTGCGAAATCAAATTATATTCAAGCCCATATACCCACACCCATATATTATATTATTTAATATCCTGATTATTCAATTGAAATATATTTTAAAATATATTGATATTATTTGGAATATAGTCATTGCCTTAACATTTATGGAAACCCCTGAAGAGAGTTAACTGCAACTTCTCCATGAGTTTGAACTTTGAGCACAACGGGAAAATTAATAAAGGTGAAAGTGAATGATTTATTATATATAAGCTGTATCTATATTTAATATTAAGTTATTAAAATTAAAGTAGGTTCGATTTTGGATTAAATATTTAGATCATTTTATTCACAGCATCCTATTTGAAGACCCAAAATCAGATTATAGAGAGAGGCGACTGCCTTAATGCTTCCTTAGGGAACTCATACTGTTACGGGTATATATATATATATATATATATATATATATATATATATATATATATATATATATATATATATATATATATATATATATATATATATATATATTGTAACAGGCACATAGACAGTTACATTATTTTTTTAATTAAACATGAAATATAAAAGTTTGCAAATAAAAACTTTTTTTTTTAAGAATTAAAAATTGAAAACTAAAAATCACCTAAACTTTAATATATAAAATCACACAGATGAAAAATTATTAAACAAAAATTTTATTAAAAAAAAGAAAAAGTTTTAAAACTAAATATTAAGAAAAAGACTTAAAAGATTTAAAGATAAAAAAAAATTAATTAATGTTATTGAAAAATGGAAATTATTATTTTAATTAGTCCAAGTGAACTAGCCCTTGAGCATTTCATAATATATAATCAAAGGTCAGATAGGAGAGAAAAAAATGGGAACAGAATGGTCAATAAAAGAAATCACTCAGGAATCAGACCTCAGTGAAAAGGCCATCACAAATGTCATGACGTAATGTCCACTGGATCCAAAAGTCTACCATAAAATGTGAGTAAAAATTAATTTAAGGAGAGATGTGTCATAGCAGTGGTGATATGTGTTAGTGCAAAGTTGAAGGAAAAGGCATTGAAAAGACACACTCTTCAATCCCTTCAGTTCTGCTAAAAAAAGAAAGAGAAATTACCAATTGTTTTTTTACATTGAGGACCAGCTAAAGTAAAAGACCTCCAGATGAATCAATAAAACGGCCAACAGAATACCAATATCTTTAGGACACTGTGGAAATTCATGTTCAAATGGCAAGCAACAGATAAAGATGAACTTTTTATAACCGTAAAAACTTTATTAACATTTTCAAAACAATAACTCTAAGTATAAAATTTTTCCAATATTTAAAATAATCACAATAGAATTTCCTATCTGACCAAACATAATCAGATATTAATTATTTGATTAAATGTATTATTTGTTTGTTAAATCATATCCATTTTTATTATATTTTATTAATATTTATTGTATAAATTAATTAAATGCATTAAATTTAAGTTGGGTATAGACACTTGCATGGATTTGTTAATGGTTAATTATGTTTTTGTTTTCATATTTTGATTAAAATATATAGGCATTCGATAAATAATGACATCTTACAGTGAGTATCTAAAATGAATTTATTTGGATGTTTTTATTTTCAGTTATTGGTGTCAATGCAGCATCTTATGATGAATGCCATTGGGTTTCTTGTAAATTTACCTCTGCAATTCCATCAATGACTTTATATTTTGATTGTTTATGTTTATTTTGAAATGTTTTTAACCATGTAATATATGTAGCCGATCTATACCCAACATTAAAAAAAAAACAAAAAACACTTTTATAAAATTCATCTGTGCAAAATAATATAAATGTTAAACTTAAGTTGGTCATGAATGGCTATATAGATTTGTAAAGTTATATTAATAAATTAAGGGAGAGTTAATCTTAGGTTATTGGTTTCATAGTTGCATTGGTTCAATGGATTGGATATATATCAGTGTAATTAGTAAATGTATTATGAGGTTCACTATGGGCAGGATTGCATTATACACCACACACCCCTTTTTGACTATGGAAAGTGATAATAGATGGAAAATGCAGTTCCTTCTTATGGAGTTTTTTTATTGTTCTTCTTGCCAGACAGATGTAGCATTCATGTCTGGAAGAGAGTCAATGTCTTCTCTAACCCTGCTGCTCAGATGTACATTCCTGAAAGTATGGTATTTTGCACTGTCATATTCATGCTACATTGAATACATGATATATATCAGATGAATTGACGTTGGTTTAATTGCAAACTTTTGGCCTAAGATGAAATAAGGAATAGAATATTTTCTTTTCAAATGATATGTATGTAGTTTCTGCATACTTGACAATTTAATAAAATATTAAACTCATCTGTGCGAACTTAAAAGTTAAATTCTAAATTTAAAATCCAAAGTAAAAGTTATGCTAAAATGATTCAAAATTTATATGTGCGTTAATAAATGTTTGTGTGTATAATTACTGGCAGTGGCTTATTTTATTATTTTTTTTTAATATTGAAAATATTCTTAAATAAGAATTTATAAAATATAAATCTCTACTGTTTCACTGAGTTAGTGACTGGGGCTAATGGTCTAAAATATATATAAAACCTTTTTTTAATTTATGTATCTGCCTACTATATAAATTTTGTAGGTTCAAATAGCCTAGTGGTGGCATGTAGTGCAGATATGGTGAGACTGCAAATTCCAATTCTTTTGGACTGTTTATATATATATATATATATATATATATATATATATATATATATATATATATATATATATATATATATATATATATATATATATATATATATATATATATATATATATATATATATATATATATACTGTGATCTTCCAGGTTGGCACCAGGAAGAAATGAGGGAAGTTCACATTTGTGTTAACAATGGCTAAAGATAGTTATCTGAGAAAAATGAATTGTGATGTAATTTGCTAGTTAAAATTAGAATTTAAAAAAAAAAACTTTAATTGGGTGTACTGATTGGTAGAGTTTTGGATTATATATGTTTGGTAGTAAAAGAGGAGGATGAACATCATCAGGGATGTTTATATGTAGTGGAAATATTTACATGTCATAATATGCAGATACATAGATATATTATTAATTAAAATTTTCTTTTCTATATTTTATTTATTAATTACTAATTATGTATTGTTCATAATCTTATATTTAAAATGAAAAGATTATTTGTATATTAATGAATAGCATTTGTAAATTAATATTTGATATTTTTTTATTATTATGTTTTATTCCATTCAAATATTGTATTGTTAAAATTTTATAAGTAAAAATTCTGGCACACTTCCAAAGTTGATTGTAATAAAAAAAAGACAGAGGGCATGAGTGAAGAGAGACAGAAAGTTTAAAACTTGAAGGAAAGTAAAAAAAAAAAATTCCATGGAAAAAGATGTAAAAAAAAGCTTAAAAGAATCAATAACTCTCTAAGAGTATTAGAACAAATGAAAAAAAAAACATCGCAAGGATTCTAATAATATACCTGTGGAGAATTTTCTATTATACTATTGGAATAATATAAAAATGAGGAGATACCCCCCCCCCAGAGGGAAGCCAGCTTCAAATTTTTGTCAAATGATGATCCATGTTCACTACCTTTAAAGTGCCTGGATGTTATGTAAGCTAAGTAATTATGATTTATTTTAAAGTATTACCAAAAATAAATAATATCACAATGACAGCATTGTTTAAAATAAAGCTAGCTAAAATTTTCTTATTAAACGCTATAATTAAACACTTGGTTTTCAATTTTAAGAATTTTCTACCAATATTCTGCAAAATAAAATTTAAAATGAAAGAGTTTATCTATTTAATCTTATATCAAGAGGATAATTTTATACTGTGTAACTTTGCTATTCATGCATATATAATAAAATAATTCTAATGCATGCAAATGTTATTATAATGCCTGTCATGGTATTCTAGGATAATAAAAAAAAACTATTGTCATTCTTAACAAATTATGCTTTAACAATCGGATAGACATTTTTATGTTATAATTTACTGTTATCTTTGAAATTGATATGTATGTTTCTTTCAACTTTCAAATTTAAAAAAAAAAAAAAATTAAAATGTAATGATGGGATATTGATAAGTATTTTTCGTTATTGATTACAACAGATGTACAAACAATTTTTTTTTGTTTTCTTTTAAAAAAAATGTAACTTCCTATTACTATAATGTGATAATCTATTATTTTGTATGATCTAGAAATTATATTATAGGTGATTATAGATATTTGGATGTGTGTGTGTGCATTATTTTCGTTAATGAAGTTTATTAAAAAAATAAAGAATTAAAACCTTGTCTGTTATAATGTGTTTATGTCAGAAGTGTATTGAGTGTAGTTGGAGGTAGAAATGGTCAAGGGATGATTAGATTATTTAGATTGAGTTTGGAGATATTACTTAACCCTCACGTGTATAGGTATAAGTGTTTGGTTATTGTTTTCCCCTGCCTTTCTTTATTTTTTATAGTTAATGTTAGATGATATACACTGATTATAACAGATAAGTGTTGTATGAATTTTTATAATATGTATAAAAGATGATTGATTTATGGCATTATCCAAGTTCTATAAATAAGCTAATAAAATATGTTTTAGAAATGCATTATATTTACAATGTTATAAAAAAGCACATATTCAAAAATATATGATTCATATATTAAATATTAGTCAATTTTGCTTTTACTGTAGAAGAAATGTAATTGGTTAGTAAGGTCCATAAAATAATATTTTTTTTATTTATTATTTATTTTGTCTTTTATTTTTAATAAATGTTTTATTGAATTAATAGCCCATATGAATTGCTTGATTATATACATTCGATTCTCCATTTCCACACACACATTTATGCTTATCATAACATAGCCCTAGAATATCTAAATTTGCGAGTATAAGTCAGGTATTATTTAATTTGTCTGGAGTTGATAAATCTCAGTATTACAATGCCAATAATATATTTCACTTTGCTTAGAATAGATGGTGATGTGGATATAAAAGGTATTCAACCCTCATCATTATCTATCCTATACTAAATATGATAATTGATAATTTTGCAATAGTTTTATAATTGAATAAATGTGTGGCATATGATTAAATTAGTGTTACAGAATTGATATCCATAAATGTTTTATTACTCTTATTTGCATCCTATATGAAGACCATATTCTATTAACCTCAACTAAGCTAAGCCATAGAGTAATTACAATATAAGGATCTTTTAAATAAGTTTTAAAGCATTTTACAATTATAAATTTTATTCTATCTTGTATAGAATTGGCGCCTGGGCATTTATAAATCTAATAAAGTGAATAAGTGAAAAAGACAGAGGTTACTATATATATATATATATATATATATATATATATATATATATATATATATATATATATATATATATATATATATATATATATATATATATATAATATATATATATAAAATATATGTGCCTGCCATGTAAAGTCGTTGTCACACGTATCTATTTATTAATAAAATTAGATATATTAGCTACTAGAAAGTAATAAAGGTGAAATGGATTAGCTACTAATTTTTTTAAAAAAAGAATGAAAAGAAAAAAGTTGAAATTCAAATGTTGAAATTACTTTGGATTTTTGTAATAGTAAAAGAAGGGGAGGGGGTGCATAAAGAAATGTGTCTCTTTCTCTCTCTTTTTTTAAAAAAAAGTCGAGTTAGTCAAATGCTTGAAAGTTATTTCTATTTATTGTGGGAGAGGGGAGGGGGATGCATAAAGAAATACATATTTTCTCTCTTTTAAAAACTATTGTGATGAATTAAAATAAAATGTAAAACATAAATGTGAAAAAATGAATTGTAAACTTTAAATAAAAATTAAATGTAAAATGTAATATAAAAACAATATGGCCATAGGTGTTAAAGTCTGTTGGACTAATTAAATTCCTCAGACAAAGAAAATGTATAACAAGGAAAAGCTTATAATTACAGCTAAATTAATTAAAACCCACATTCCAGCTACTAATTAAATAAAGAAACATGATGATAAGAATTGGTTGGAAATATAAATCTTAATTAAAAATTTACAAAAACAATGAACAAAAGAAAGACAGTAAGAGAATTACAATTATTATCTTTCCATTACTAGTAGAGATTTTGAAGAAGCAACTGCTAAAAGAAAATGAAAGAAGTGCATGGCTAGTGGCATTAAAGGGACATGGGTTCGTATTCAAACTGTCTCACCACTGTCTCACAATGTAAGATCTATGCCTGACCTGGTAGAGAGACCGGCGATTCTGTGACTGACAACTTAAAAATCTATCTAAAGAATCGATAAGAAGAAAAAAACTGGAATGAGAAATAACCCCACAAACTGAGAGAGAAAATCAATCCATCTGACAGTGAAGGACATCACCGTCTCTACAAAAAAAGGGATGATCTCCCACTGGATGGTAAAAAGCACTTGAAAGAAATACCCATGGAAACAACTACAAGGAAAACCTAGGTAAAAAGCATGCATGCATTTTAATTTTAATGTTTGTAAATAAATAAACAAGGAACAATTTTGATAAATTTAGAACTCTACCAAATAGGATGTTAAAATAATTTTATATTTGATCTGTTTTACTATGTTTTATTATAGCCATGTATTTATATAATTGTATGTGTTTTTTATTATTGTTATCATGTATTTTTATATATATAATTGAGTGTTATTAAACATATTTATTCAGAAATTGTGTATACTTGCTTTATTCTCCTATCACCAAGCTATGACAGGAGGGAAAACTATAATTTAGTGATTAAAAGGTAAAGCTGTTTTAAAAGATATTTGTGTGCTGATTGTTCGTGAGAATTGTCCCAATTACAAAAAAAATAAATAGCAAGCGCTGGACATTCGTTAAATTTTTTGAAATAGTTTACTTTGTTCAGCAGCCGAAAGTTCTTGACCAGAAAAAATAACGCCAAGAGAATATGTACGTATTGCCTCGGGGTTCAGTCAAGGGTATAGATATGAAGTTAAATTTGTATATGTATTAGCTCACTGCTTGCATTGTAATGGCATTGGTTAAATAAATAAATAAACAATATCCATTACAGTTGGAGGCTAAGCCGGGATATTTCGGTTAGCAAAACTGATAGTAAACAAAAATAAATAAATGAAAGGAGGAATCAAAGTGTAAAAAAATAAATGTATAAAAAAATAAGAATAAAATATAAATGAAAGTATAAATATATAAATCAACCATCCAAATAACCATTTCCATTATATATATATATATATATATATATATATATATATATAAATATATATATATATATATATATATATATATATATTGTACCCTTACTTCTTGATATGTAAAATAGTTTAAAATACAACTAGCTCAGTTACATTATTATGCTTAATTAAAATTTGCATATCTGTCTTTAATATACTTTTATATTATCATATCTTAATTAAATTTATTATCAATTATCAAAATCAATATAGTTTTAGATTATACTAATTAAATAAGTATTTAATAAAATTATGAGACTGTGAAGTAAAGTTACAAAGTAATAAGCAGATTTACACTGAGTCAATATCTCCCAAGATACTGTCTCAATGGCATAAGAATACTATCACTACCCTATCACTTTACCACTACATCTATAGCATTCTTATGACTTTTAAATGAAATAAATTATCTTTAATAATACTAAAATAATTCCTAACTTTTAACTTAAAATATAATTAAACAATCTCAGGTTCCTATAAGTTGTATTTAAAGTAATAATAAATTATGTAAATAAGTATGATGTGGGATTTTATATCAAACTTAAATACACCTAACTTATTTTAATAATAATAATAATAAATACTAATCTTAGAGTGTAATTTAATCTCATATATTTTTATGATATAATCAATCATTAAATGAATAAACAATCATATGTATATCTTTTATTTCATATGGTATCTTCATTTTAAAATAGATCAAAAATCTTATACTTAATAATCTGTGGCAATAAACAATACTGTATTCTTATAATGTGCATTATAATCATCTTATGACCATTGTAATATTTATGTTCATGTCAACCAATTCTTATAAAATAATGTTAAGCAAATATGGTATTCAATTCTAAATAATAATAACAAATTCATTTTGTGCAAATATTATGTTTATTTCAAATCATCTGATGTCAAAATGCTGTGGTAAAAATAATGAAACTCGACACACTTTTAAAACAAATTAACAAATTTATTTACAATAACTTCAAATAAAATTTATTTACACTATTTACAGTTTTAGAATTTAAGAAAACAAATATAAACTGAACTAAGTAAGAAAATAATAATACAATCTGTTTACACTGTTATTAAATCATGTACTTCATAAGCAATTATACATTCTTTCAAATGCCATATTATAATATTACAGTGTGTTTTCAAAACTTAGATTTTAAAATAAATAGTAGTGTACTTTAATTACTACAAATAATAATATATGTCAAGACTATTTATGTAGCATGTGTAAATAATGAAACTTCACTAATTAAATAGCTACATTAATTAAGTATTACCATTTATAATATATTACCATATATTTACTTTATTATTAGCATTGCTTAATAGCTTTATAAAATTAATGTATCTTTGTAATGTAAAACAAATAATTGACTGTAATTATACTTTACTTAATGTAATTCCTGTTATATGTTTTATCAAATATGCATTATATATCTCTATTGTTCAAATATTATTATTTAAATCATTTATCAATTTCAAATTCATAAAGCATTACCTTAGATAAATTCTATGATTCTTTTCTATGTAAAAATCATTACTTTACTCTATGTGTTATTTTAATCCTTTCTAATAAATTTTCTATCTATAAAACTATCTTCTAAACTTATCTCAAATTTCCGGAAAAACAAACATCAACTTCAAACAAAATATTCGTTATCCAAATTACCTATATTACATCGTTTATACTTAGTAAACTTTTCAATCTAAATATAAGCTTCTACCTAAACGTAACTTAACTTATTTAATAAAACAAAATATAAAAAAAAATATAGACTTTTAAAATCCTTTTCTAAATTGCAAAAATAAAATAATTATTAAGATAAATAATAAACATCATTTTAATACTAAGCATAAATAAAATATCAAAATTATTTACAAAAGAATCATATAATTATTTCTAAGCTTCTTACGTAATGTTGTGTCATGTTTATATTATAATTTAAAAATTATGCATATTTTAATAAAGTTCGTTGTCAATATAATGTATGTGTTTTCATAAAATATCTATCCATTCATTCTACAACAACATAATATTCAGTTGATCTAAAGAAAAACATATTAAATTCATTAAAAATCATTATACAATATTTTTACCATAATAATAATAATGTCCAGTCTGCTATCCAGTATTCTTCGGAATTTGCAACTTCATAAATGAAAATAATACACATTCATACTCATAAACTTTCATTAAAAATTCCGTGTTATATTACTTATAAAATAGATTTATGTAATTAATGATTATATTATTTTTAAGTTATTATTTAATAAATGTACCTAACCTACTTTTTAATAGTTTAATAATATTTTAAATTTTATGTTAAATAAATAAAATAAAAGATTATATTACGTATTCCAGCGACGACTTTTGTTCTACCATAAAAGTTCTAACAAATATCCTACGTATAAAGTCAATAGAACACTATTTCCTGTTCCGTTGAATCACGTGTTTCTTGAAAGTTTATATAAATAAAATGATAACGTTTTTTTTTTTAAAAAAAAAATAAGTTCCCATAAGAAAACAAAATAAAATTAAAAAATAGTTTATAAGTTCTCTTTCTGGATCCAGTTCTTCATAAAATATTGTTCAAAAGTTATTATTTCCAAATTAATTTATAACTGTTGAATTATTCTCATTTAAATACTTCCATTAACTTAACTTGGCCTAATTTGGTTTGGTTTGGATGTCCACGTATTACTTGCGCATTTTTCCAAAACAAGATATCTAGGTAAGAATCTATTTTTCCATCTATAACGTCCAGCGTTTTAGATTACTTCAATAGAATAATTCTATTATATTACGATTTTAAATAATCATATTTATAATCTATTTGCCTTTTCAAATCGTCAATATTTAGTCTTTTAAGCACAAAGACTTAACAAGGCAAGTATTTATTAAAATTACTACTTCTTATATCTTTACTTAAGATATACATTTTACTATTTTAAAATCTGCAAAAAAAAATACTTTCTTTCTATAGAAGTATTCATATTTCTTTTAAATATCTATTTATAATAGACAATAGTAATTTAAACTTTTAAAACTATTTATAGTCCAAAATACTACTTTTCTCCATCTCGTAGTTTTATGTACTAATCCAGCGTCTATTATTTCTCTAGCATAAAGTTTCTGATATATTTCTCCGATATGTGATGTTGCCATGATTATTTGTACGTAAATTGAGTTTCGATATTGAGAAGACTAATAGGGAATTATTAAGTTTCTACTGCATACTTATCATTTAAAAATTATAAAATTATATACAATAACACTCTTATGATTTTAAAACTGATTTTAAGAGCGTTTATAAATTTACTTGGCTATTTTCTCAATAGCACGATTAACTTAGAAATTTAATTACAGAGAGAGCCCCCCTCAACAATTGAATCCAGCTTTTATACTAGAAGAGTCTCCTCATCTGATTGGTACGTTTAAACAATCAAACTTTCTAGCTTATTTACATATTTACTAACGCACTATTAAAATAAAATAATAACTTATTTAATATTTAATATTATTACATTTTTTAAAAATAATCTCTATCGTTTATTTAAACCTATTAAACATTTTTAAAATATTCTTTCTCACTTGATTTAAATTTTAACTTTTATAAGATCATTTAAAATAAACTAAATCTTTTTAAATACGTTATATTTTTAAGACAATATTTTTAAAAATCAGATTTAATATTTTACATTAATATCTTTATTTTTATCTTGTGATAATTCACGTATTATTTATAAATTTTACAACATGATTTTGTAAAATAGTTATGCAACTTTATTAGACAACTTCCACGCGTGCTTGTGTAAATTTAACTAACATCTGTTTTTTTTATAACACAAGAAACGCTTCATAGTCTAAAAATAAACTAACAATTGCATTTTTTAAAATAAATATTTTTTAAATAAATAAGATATTACATCAGATTTTAAAATAATTATTTGATATGATTAAAATCAAATATTAATCTCAATTTAAATACTTATAATTTAAAATATTTTTATTCACTTTTAACATATATTTTAAACTAAATAAATATCTTTGTCTAATTTAAACTTGTCTTTTAAATACTTTAGCTTCAAACATTTGTTATTAAACATATTAATGCAGTATTACATCATAATCATCATCATTTTAAATATTTTCTCAATATCAACACAATTCACATATCAAATACTCATAGATTGCTCTAATTAAACTTATGGTAACATTACCACAAGCAAAGTCAACATCACACATTTTAAAATACTTCTTAAATTTAAAATTTTCCACTAGATTAGCACAAAACTTAAATGGTGACCCATATAAAAGGGCACAATATATATATATATATATATATATATATATATATATATATAGATATTTATAACTATATATATATATATATATATATATATATATATATATATAGTTGAAATATCTCTTGAGTAAAGGACTAATTTGATTGATGCAGATTAAAATCTACATTTTAATAAAGCAAGCACATTATCACTCTCTTATTTTCGAATTAAATATAATCCAATTAATTAATTATCAGGATTCTTAACTAACTCATTCTTAATCATTCAATTAAAAATGTTTAGATTAAAAGTTTAAGATAATCTAGGTATAATAAATTTAAAGAGGTTTTTATTGCACATTAAGGCTACTCTAGTAATTTGTATTTCAGTTAAAAATGGTAATAATTTATGGTGTAGATAAATTTAATTAATAAGTACATAATTTAATATCGGGAAAATATGATTTTTTATTTCAACAATATCCAAGGACATGATGTTAATAATTACAAAGAGTCTATTTAAATATAACAATTGCTTTATTGTAAACCAAAATAATAAAATTATATAACTATTTTAATAAATATTATTGATGTTCTTCTTAAATAAGTTAATATTCTGGTATAATTATTTGTGTAATGTTAAACTGTTAATCAGACAAGACACTCAATTGCAGAAGATTGGACAATATTAAGTAAATACTGAATTTTATTCAAGGAGAATAAAAATATTTTATAACATTTTAATTATCTGTGAAAAAAAATTAATAGACTATCAACCTCATTATATAAAAGTTGGCAGATTGTTTAACATTTTTGGAGCAAAGAAAATTATTTACACAATACATAGAAGTCTTTATTTCATAGTATACCTTTTTAAATTATATATAGGCACTATACAGATAATTTTTTTTTTACTATTTAAATATGTATTCAGAATGTTGAGCTACATAATAATCTGAGACTGAATTCAAGGACAAAGAAAACATAAAGCCAGTTAAGCATGACCTTCTTACTTTAGTTTATAGATTAGTTAACTAAATACAACCTGTCTCCATTGTAGAAAAATATAACATATATTACAATTATGCCCAATGCCTTTAATAATAATAATAATAATAATAATAATAATAATAATAATAATAATAATAATAATAATAATAATAATAATAATAATAATAATAATAATAATAATAATAATAATAATAATAATAATAATAATAATAATAAAAATAAAAAAAATAATAATAATAATAATAATAATAATAATAATAATAATAATAATAATAATAATAATAATAATAATAATAATAATAATAATAATAATAATAATTTGTTACCTGTACCATTCTATGTCAGTATTAATTTGAAACTTTAATATTTATTAATTACTACATTAATAATAACTATAAACCAAATAATTCAACAATTATGGACAAAGTTTATTGAATAATTTCTCAAATACTTATTTTAATTTTCTGAGTGGTTTAGAATAATTTGTGGAATTATTTACACTTTTTATAAGTGGTCTAACATTTGTAACTTATTATCAATAATTAAGTATAACACACAATCTTAAATGATAAGTAAAATTTAATCCATTTTCTCAGATTAAAATCCTTTGTAACCTTAATATAATGATTTAAGAGATTTAATAAACCACCCTTCATAACCCTAATCCAAATTCCAAAGTTACCACATTAATCCATTTAAGAATGGCTGCATAACAATGAATAAGATTTATCATATTATCCTGATATGACATTCATAACCATATATCCATTATTATAATATGAGCATTGAATTGTAATTATATGCAAAATGAATGGTTTAATACTTTAGTGAACATGTGTATATTAATATCCCTATGATTGGAGTTTATCACATGTTTAAAAGGTTGTAAAGTAATAATTCTTGGGTTTATATATATTTAATTTATTTTCAGTCTGTTTTAATAATTTATAAGTTCTAAAAGTATTCAGAATATGTGAATTAATAAATGTTTATTTTCTTCAGTTTCACCAATAATTGTTTTAACTTTATATTAGAAATAAATACATAAAATAAGGGGTTGGCATAAGGCTTAAATATATTGGCATTCAACAACTTTATTTAAACCAGTTGGTCTTTTTAATATTTCAATCCAACTTCCTTCTAGGTTCTCAAATTCTCAAATTAGCTATTATTTTTGACATTATCAAAATAAAGGTTTGTGACCAATTTCTAAAATATCTGAAGTTAAAGCTGATATAATTAACGTCTGATTAAAATCACTTTTATTTTCATTAATCCAGGCATTAATTTGTCTATGAGACTGACCTACATAACGTTTCAAGTACTGTAAACATGAAATTTTATTAAAAAAAAAACCTAGTATTAGATTTATGAAACACATCGCCATTTGTTTTACTGATGAAAAAATTAGCTTTTAGTGTTAAAAATTGATATCAGTGACTTCTTTAATTAAAGGCAAAATCACTAGTATTAGGTTTATGAAAAATATCGCTATTTGTTTTACTGATGAAAAAAATTCCCTTTAACGTTAAAATTTGATATCAGTGACTTCTTTAATTTAAGGCAAAATCACTCTATAAGTAGATGACTTATCAATTTTATAATCACTTATCTTTTTTAGTATCAATTATATGTAATGCATTATATATGAAGTTTTTTTTTTTTTTTTGTAACGCTTTAAAAGAAGAATACCCATTTCTAGTTCTATTTGTTCAGTAAGATGGCCTTCATCCCACAATTTATATACTCTTGCTCAAAATATTTTTTGGTACAAAACCATTTGCCAAGAATGATGATGAGAATTAAAATAAGGTATCTGTTTGTATGGTGGATTTTCTGTAAACTGATATTGATTTGTAGCAATCACATTTTCTTGCAATCCAAATATCTAGAAAAGAAAGTGATTTGTTATTTTTAACTTCCATAGTAAATTTAATATTAGGATGTCAATCATTTAGAAAAAAACAAAACAAAGAAATAGTTTCAAGGATCAATATCACGAGGCTATATAACAAATATATATGCAGTACTTGATCGTTAAATAAAATATTGTAATAGCATTATAAATAATAACTATTTTATACTGAAATTAGTTCTGCAGATTGAAAGACTAAATATAATAGGTTTGATTACCGTTATTTTTGATATATATATATATATATATATATATATATATATATATATATATATATATATATATATATATATATATATATATATATATATATATATATTATATATATATATATATTAAATGAGGCTCTCGGTTTGGTCATTCTTCTCACACATATGTATGTAAATGCTAAACTAATTGAATAAACACACACAGTAGATGTACTAAATAACATATATTCTCATACTAAATGATAACAGTTTTCATTTAGTTTCTAATACGAATAATTACAACATTAATTCTTTATAAAAAACAATGTGTTATTTTAAAGAATTATATTAAAAAATATTTATTACAAGCTAATAAAATGAATTTTGAAGTAAGGGATTGTTTTTAATAATTCTCCTAATTTTCTTATAATTAGACTGTTTTTTTTATGTTTTTTTTTTTTTTTGTCAAAAACTAAACTCATATAACAACAGAATCCAAAGGTTAAATAGTACACGTCTCCATCGTCGATGATTTCATCTATTAACAAATAATCGTTTTCATGTGAAATTCAATAAGATATATAAATTACAACTTTTTTGGCTATACCGTGTATTATTTTCCATTAAATACCGATATTTTAATGGACTAGCATCCGCCATTATCATCATTAATCTAGAGGGATGCTAGTCGGGTGAAATATCGGTATTTAATGGAAAATAATACACGGTATACTTAAAAAGTAATACTACAGTTTTCGGCGTTAACCTTGATAATGGGCGATGCTAGTCCGTCAATCGAAATATCAGTATTTAGTGTAAAAAAATGACTACAAGGCGCAGCCCAAAAGTTATTATTTATCTACATCATATTGTGGTAGAAAACACTATATATATATATATATATTGTGCCCTTGTCTGTAGGTCATAGGTAGGATAGAAAGGTCAATTATGAAAAAAATTTTAAATTTTAAGTAATATTTAGGTGATATAAAAGTAATAATAGTTTTGTAATACAATTTTAAGCTAAAATACCTAATAGATCATAGTGTAATAAAGTATTTTAAAAAGTAAACAGTTAAATAAAGTTTTAATATCATTGCTTATGGTTGTGAAAGCTGGCCATACAAAATAACACAGCTATAGATAGTTAAAATTATTGTAATAATTTTAAAATAATAGTTTCAGAATTAATAGATTAAATAAATGAAATATAATTTTATAGTTAGTCAAAATTAATAGGATATTTTTTTTTATTAATAAACTTTAGGATGGTGAGAGTTATATTTGGTTCTATAAGTTTCAATTTATTTTCCAAAATTTTATAAAGTACATTAGTTTTGGTGATTTAAACCGAGACATAAATAAAAATTTATTATTTTATAAAGTAGATAGACACGTGATCGTATATTAAATGCCTTCACGCACACACACACTTGGTAGATAATAATAAAGTTTGTGAATTTAAAAACTAGATATAATTGCCATCCATCATTAAAATTAAAAGTTAAAAATGTTATATATTGTCTTAATAATTATTTTAAAGATCAAAAAATAAGTTTATCAGACTATGATTTAATTTAATAATATTAAGTTAAAGTAATATTCCAGACATTACGTCATAAATATTTATTTAAAAAATACAATTTATTATCCCAAAATAGAATGACTAATATTGTTCGCGCTAAAAACAAATATTGACCAATCAACGGATTTAAATTGGCAAGAAAAAAATCTAAGATAGACAGAAGCGGGAGACGGAATGTGAAAGTTGAAGAGGACGGTAACCTTTTTGAATTGCTTGTAACATCAAAGCTGAAAAAAGTAGTTTAAATTTATAAATTAATAATTATTCTAAAGTTAGTCTTTAACAGATAATATAATTTGTATCCAGAAAGATGAATTGCTAATTTTTACGTGATCTTACCGGTGGATTTATTCAAATTTGACCATTCATACTACAGTAAAGATGGAAATACCAAAAATAATAATTGAAATAATTATTAAAAGAAAAATGAATGAAAATTGTATAAGTTTTATTTTATTCGTGCTCAACCAGAAACTAAGTCCTATAACTCTAAAAAATACAAAGAAGACGCTGTGTGAAAATATAAGAAAGAAAATATTTACTATTGAGAAAATCTTATGACGAACATTTGTTTTATAAATGCTTAAAACTAAGTCATATTTCTCTATGAGAAAAATCATATTATGTGTTCAAATAAATATAAAGAAAATGAGGAAGAAAAATATGTTATATTAAAGGAAAACATTATTTAAAAATATAATTTCCAAAAGTAAAAAGCAGAAGAAAAGCCATAGTCCTGTATAAAGTGCTATATGAATTTACTAAAAGGAAACTAGATTTTATCTTATCATAGAAAAGAGGAAAAGATATTAAAATGGAAGAAATATTGTTTAAACAGATATAAAAATTAATCACTAAAAGGAGAAAATGGATCCATGGAAATGAAGAAAAAATTTATTGAATTTTTTAAAATAACGTACAAGATGCATCGAGGGAAAACCAAGCGCGCGGGGGAAAAAGCTAGCAGACTATGTAATGGAGATCTCAAGAATAAGTAGGAAAATATGAAGAAAACTAAGGATCATCGTCTAAGAAGAATTAATAAACATAATTAAAATTTTAAAATAGAACATTAAAGGACTGCAGAAAATAAAGTATATTTTTTTATTTAGCTTTGCAAGGAACGATTTTCCAAGCGAGTGCAACAAAGATGTATCGTAAATATAATTTTAATATTTTTTTTTTATTGTATTTAAAGTATAAAATTTGAATTAGCTTAGGGAAACATATAAACATAAATTTTATAATAGTTATATTTAAAAATATGAGCTAATGGAATGAGAGAAATATTAATAAAATAAAAATGTGTGTATGGAAAATTTTAAATACCTACCAGAAGTCCTGGAATGGAGAAGTTTACAAATACGATCCAGAGGATAGAGATCGTTGGTAATTTTAATATTATTGGTAATATGTAATGTAATTTTTTTTTAGGTCATCTATTAATGAATGAGGTATGAACGATGTTAAAAGTTATAAGTACACATTTATCCAACATCAAACATATATTTGAGAGAGTAGTAAAACTTTAAAATGTGCATGCAATAAATAATCTAAAATAATTAATAATAAGTAACATATTAATTATGTGATTCTTTTGAATTTTATATTGAAAATATCTAAATAGTTTAGAACAATAGAGATAGAAATGTACGAGAAGTATAGTAAAGAATTTTCTTAAGAATAGCTGTATAGTTATATTAAAAATGAATTTTATTATTATTAGCAAAGTAGACAGAGAATTTGTCGATGTAATGTAGAGATGAATCTGAAGAAATCAATCAGATAGTGACTTGGGAGTACTGATGTCAAAGGAAACCAAGAGGATGTTTTATTGAACTATAAGGAATGAAATATGTGGATCATAATAATTTGTGTGACCTCAGTATAGATAACTTTGCCCTATAACTGAGCACATATATTCTGGACAGTGTCTTTACATATCTTTGAAACTTTCTGATGTGATGAAGCTGAAGAAATAGCTTTAGCATCCATTCAATATTAGAGGCAGATAGACAGATAAAAGTCACTCCTCTATGGCGTCCTTAAATTCACTGTGCCATGATTGTCTAAGTTTTATAAAGGATAATATCTTGTTTATTTTGATCCAATGCATCTATATCTTCGCTATCTTGATTTCATGAAAATACATCGTCAGGGAGATAATTTTATAGAAATGATACATAAGATAGAAAGGAAGTTAGATAGTAGTTATGTAAGAATAGTTATTTACTAGAGTAAAGTAGAATTGTATAAGTCCAAAGTGAAAGTATAAGTATTATAAAAGATGGAGAATCATATGATGTAATTTAAAAGAAAAAAAGAACTTAAAACCTTAGAATTAAGTTTTAAAGCAATAATAAGGTTTTGTAATATTGCACGTGATATTTTAATAGAAGAGATTGTACGTTTGTGTGGTGAAATGATTTAAAAGGTATAATAAAAAAATGTGTATTTGTACATGGTGTGTGGATGACGTTAATTGCTATATAAAGCTTGGGATAGGATCAATAATTTGACTAATAATTATTATATGATCGATGATAAAACTGAACATCAAACTGTCATAAGGATTAAATTCTGTAGGATTCCATACTAACAAGAATATAATTAGAATTTTGTAATTTTGTATAATTTTACATAAAAGTAAAGATTTTATAGAAATATAAACCTGCAATTATAAGGATATAAATGTTAATAGAAAATTTTAATAGATAGAAGTTTGTGTATTAAACTAAGCTCAAAACATGTATCTGAAGATAATAATATTGTGAAATATATTTTTTTTTGTAATTATTAATGGTAAAAGGGTAAAAATAAATTTAGATAATAATAATGTTAAGACATCAACGGGTAGAAATAAAAGAGTTTGTAATAAGTAAATAGGGATATCCGCTGTAAATAATGTACAAATTGTTACTTGTTATAATGTTAATAAATTGTTATAAAATTTTATTAGTAAGCTTTGTGTCTTGGTTGTTGTTTTTCCTACACATGAAATGCATGAAATCACAACGCACGTTTATAATTAAACATATTTAAGATTTTGCACAAAATAAATAAACATTAGAAATTTTAATAATTTATTTTATTTTATTTACATAATGAAATGAAAGAAGTATAATTAGAACAGATATTGGTCATAACTTGATTGCCACAATACTTAAGTAAAATATATGCGAACGTTACCACATAACTTTTGATTATCGGATTGATAAATATTACCACGAAAATATTTAATACATCTAGAAAGAAAAGAGGATTGTATTACTCTATTATTGTCATTGTTATTATTAATTAGTTATTTATTACGTAGTGAACTATGACATAAAATTCCCTTATCATAGTTGACTATGGCAATATAAAATCAGTTTTAATTACAATTTATAAACCTGAGATTTAATTTAATTATTTATTTACTTATTGATTTATCTATTTGATTTGATATGATTAGATCAATTTAATTCTATTTTATTTAATTAATTTATTTTATGTGAGCTAGATTTTGTTTTAAAAATATTAAGATATGATAAAAGTTTTAAAAGTCGTAAGAATGCTATTAGTCAATTATTTATGATAGTGTTCGTATGCCATTGGGATAGTATCTCAATGAAATCTCATCTTGTACCTTTGTCATTGCTCCAGGTCTCATGGGAATAATAAAAGATATTTGTGTTGATTTATTTCATAGACACGATTAGATTTTATAAAATTCTGAGCTAGTAATTGTTTTATTTAAATTATAATGATATGTTTGATAGACTGAGCTAAAGAACCCGGAATTATTATTAATGTTAATTATTATTGACCGGAAATAAATAAGTAACGAAAATCCGGAATAATTAGTATAATCTTGGCATGTTATTGTTATATATTATTATGGAGCGAGGGTGAAGGATACGGAGGAGGAGGTTAGATAGAATTTGGCGCTACCAACGCGTGGCCCGATGTGCAGTAGGGACTACAATCGAAAAGCTATGAATATTGGCGATGTCAACGTATAGTTCGATGTGTAGTGGAGACAATAATCGAAAGAATATAAATTTATTTTCCAACGTATTGCACGATGTGTAGTTGAATTATATAGTTTAATATTTGAATTTAAATATGTAAAATCAGAGATTGTCAACAGACATATTTTATAAAAATAGATCGTTTCAGATTTAATTATAGAAATAATATTTATTGTCGAAATAATTATAATTTTGCGTGGTAGATAATCTGATTATTTAGAAAAACGTATTATATTGTGGTGGTTCGTTCGACAAATAAAAATTTAAAATATGCATATGTGGCTAACAATTATTAATAATTAATGTGACCATTTAAATTTGTGGAAATATTATTGAAAAATGCGTTAAGAGTGTTATGATCTGTGCAAAGTGTTTGTGAATCATGCATGTGGGAAATAATAATATGACACATAATTTAATTTGTTATTGTTATTATAAGTAGTTAGATAAACATAAAGGAAAATGTAGAAGGTATTGCTGTATTTGTTGTGGGTAGTGGTTAAAGGAGATAGAGAAACTGGTAAGAGAACATTTTATGAAAAATTAATAATAGTATAGATATTGTGAGAAAATTTTGAGGAAAAATATTATAAAAAGAAAAAAATGGATCAACAAAATAAAGATTTAGTAGAAGAAATATCTGAGTTCATAGTGGATAGCATTTGTGAGGAAGAAAAGGAAATGGAAGATACTATTGAAGCAGAAACAGTTACAAATTTTGTACAAATTATGGAGGAAGAAATAAAAGAAGAAAATATTGGGGAATCAAAAATAAAGGAAGAAGGAATATTCACACAGGAAAGAGATAGGGATAGCTTTTTATTGTCTCAAATAGCACTAATGATAAGCAGAGATAGAGAAGAGATAAAGAAGAGATTAGAAAATTTACAGAAGAGATTATTGAAAATTTAAATGAAAATATAGATAGAGATTATAGAAGATACTAGAAAATTTAGAAAAGATAATAGAAGATATAGAGAAAAGAATAATATAAATCACATTAATGAAGAAATCAAAGTTATTAAGGAGGAAATAATTCAGACTAAAATAAGTAGTCAGTATGTTGAAATAATTAATACAGATTTAGAAAAGAATCAAGAATCTATTGATTTAATTAATGAAAAGGTGGTAAATGACAAAGAAAATGTAGAAATTGTAACTGAAGAAAATCTACAATTCATTAAGATAGTTAACAAAGATATTAACTTATGTAGTGATGATAAAAGATTTGGTAAATTTATAAAGATAAGACCAAATTATTCAGAGCAAAAGTATTTAAAGTTATTGGAACAGGAGTTACCAAAATTTATCGATAAAAGTAATAATAAATTTAAAAATAAAATAGAAGAGATGATATCTAAATGTAGTTTTAATGATAAAAATATTCATTTACAATTTAATATTTATAAAGAAATATTATTTCAAGGGATTAGAAACTTAATACCTAATAGTGGCTTTATAAGAGAAAAATTTAATAAAAATAAAAATTTAGGTAAGATAAAAGTAAGACTGAAATGTCTAAAGCACAAGAAATTTATCACAGATTTTCTTGAGAATAATTTTAATAAAGAAAAGAAGATAGGAAAAGCTAAGGTGAAGCTTAAGGAAGGTGAGAGAAGAATTAAAATTTAAAAAAAAAAAAAAAAAGAGAATACCTAATAATTAAGACAAATAATTCCTAAAAAAAAAAAAAAAAATGTATAGTTAATAATGTAATATAACCTTATTTTTTTTTTCAGAACAAATATAAGATTTCAAACAATAGCAACCTACAAAGAAACCAATTCAGAAAGTTTCTGGAATTGTATGAAGGTCCATACAAAATTGTGAGAAAAATAGGAGAAAATGCGTTTATCCTATCTACACCAGAAGGTGAAAAAGGAACATATAACGCACGAAGTCTAATACCATACCCATCAGAAGAGTAGGAAAATTTTACAAGTAGTAAAAATCCAAAATTGGGTATAATGTTTAAATGCTGTATTAACCTATATGAAAAATAGTGTATTTTATTGTATTAAGTGGTAGGATGAAATTTGGTTGTAGCAAATAATAAGATAAAGAATGTTAATAAATAAAGTAGATATTAAACTGAATATTTAATTTAAAATTTTTTATTCGAAGGGGGAAGTTATGTGCCCTTGTCTGTAGGTCATAGGTAGGATAGAAAGGTCAATTATGAAAAAAATTTTAAATTTTAAGTAATATTTAGGTGATATAAAAGTAATAATAGTTTTGTAATACAATTTTAAGCTAAAATACCTAATAGATCATAGTGTAATAAAGTATTTTAAAAAGTAAACAGTTAAATAAAGTTTTAATATCATTGCTTATGGTTGTGAAAGCTGGCCATACAAAATAACACAGCTATAGATAGTTAAAATTATTGTAATAATTTTAAAATAATAGTTTCAGAATTAATAGATTAAATAAATGAAATATAATTTTATAGTTAGTCAAAATTAATAGGATATATTTTTTTTTATTAATAAACTTTAGGATGGTGAGAGTTATATTTGGTTCTATAAGTTTCAATTTATTTTCCAAAATTTTATAAAGTACATTAGTTTTGGTGATTTAAACCGAGACATAAATAAAAATTTATTATTTTATAAAGTAGATAGACACGTGATCGTATATTAAATGCCTTCACGCACACACACACTTGGTAGATAATAATAAAGTTTGTGAATTTAAAAACTAGATATAATTGCCATCCATCATTAAAATTAAAAGTTAAAAATGTTATATATTGTCTTAATAATTATTTTAAAGATCAAAAAATAAGTTTATCAAACTATGATTTAATTTAATAATATTAAGTTAAAGTAATATTCCAGACATTACGTCATAAATATTTATTTAAAAAGTACAGTTTATTATCCCAAAATAGAATGACTAATATTGTTCGCGCTAAAAACAAATATTGACCAATCAACGGATTTAAATTGGCAAGAAAAAAATCTAAGATAGACAGAAGCGGGAGACGGAATGTGAAAGTTGAAGAGGACGGTAACCTTTTTGAATTGCTTGTAACATCAAAGCTGAAAAAAGTAGTTTAAATTTATAAATTAATAATTATTCTAAAGTTAGTCTTTAACAGATAATATAATTTGTATCCAGAAAGATGAATTGCTAATTTTTACGTGATCTTACCGGTGGATTTATTCAAATTTGACCATTCATACTACAGTAAAGATGGAAATACCAAAAATAATAATTGAAATAATTATTAAAAGAAAAATGAATGAAAATTGTATAAGTTTTATTTTATTCGTGCTCAACCAGAAACTAAGTCCTATAACTCTAAAAAATACAAAGAAGACGCTGTGTGAAAATATAAGAAAGAAAATATTTACTATTGAGAAAATCTTATGACGAACATTTGTTTTATAAATGCTTAAAACTAAGTCATATTTCTCTATGAGAAAAATCATATTATGTGTTCAAATAAATATAAAGAAAATGAGGAAGAAAAATATGTTATATTAAAGGAAAACATTATTTAAAAATATAATTTCCAAAAGTAAAAAGCAGAAGAAAAGCCATAGTCCTGTATAAAGTGCTATATGAATTTACTAAAAGGAAACTAGATTTTATCTTATCATAGAAAAGAGGAAAAGATATTAAAATGGAAGAAATATTGTTTAAACAGATATAAAAATTAATCACTAAAAGGAGAAAATGGATCCATGGAAATGAAGAAAAAATTTATTGAATTTTTAAAATAACGTACAAGATGCATCGAGGGAAAACCAAGCGCGCGGGGGAAAAAGCTAGCAGACTATGTAATGGAGATCTCAAGAATAAGTGGGAAAATATGAAGAAAACTAAGGATCATCGTCTAAGAAGAATTAATAAACATAATTAAAATTTTAAAATAGAACATTAAAGGACTGCAGAAAATAAAGTATATTTTTTTTATTTAGCTTTGCAAGGAACGATTTTCCAAGCGAGTGCAACAAAGATGTATCGTAAATATAATTTTAATATTTTTTTTTTATTGTATTTAAAGTATAAAATTTGAATTAGCTTAGGGAAACATATAAACATAAATTTTATAATAGTTATATTTAAAAATATGAGTTAATGGAATGAGAGAAATATTAATAAAATAAAAATGTGTGTATGGAAAATTGTAAATACCTACCAGAAGTCCTGGAATGGAGAAGTTTACAAATACGATCCAGAGGATAGAGATCGTTGGTAATTTTAATATTATTGGTAATATGTAATGTAATTTTTTTTATAGGTCATCTATTAATGAATGAGGTATGAACGATGTTAAAAGTTATAAGTACACATTTATCCAACATCAAACATATATTTGAGAGAGTAGTAAAACTTTTAAAATGTGCATGCAATAAATAATCTAAAATAATTAATAATAAGTAACATATTAATTATGTGATTCTTTTGAATTTTATATTGAAAATATCTAAATAGTTTAGAACAATAGAGATAGAAATGTACGAGAAGTATAGTAAAGAATTTTCTTAAGAATAGCTGTATAGTTATATTAAAAATGAATTTTATTATTATTAGCAAAGTAGACAGAGAATTTGTCGATGTAATGTAGAGATGAATCTGAAGAAATCAATCAGATAGTGACTTGGGAGTACTGATGTCAAAGGAAACCAAGAGGATGTTTTATTAAACTATAAGGAATGAAATATGTGGATCATAATTATTTGTGTGACTTCAGTGTAGATAACTTAGCCCTATAACTGAGCACACATGTATTCTGGACAGTGTCTTTACATATCTTTGAAACTTTCTGATGTGATGAAGCTGAAGAAATAGCTTTAGCATCCATTCAATATTAGAGGCAGATAGACAGATAAAAGTCACTCCTCTATGGCGTCCTTAAATTCACTGTGCCATGATTGTCTAAGTTTTATAAAGGATAATATCTTGTTTATTTTGATCCAATGCATCTATATCTTCGCTATCTTGATTTCATGAAAATACATCGTCAGGGAGATAATTTTATAGAAATGATACATAAGATAGAAAGGAAGCTAGATAGTAGTTATGTAAGAATAGTTGTTTACTAGAGTAAAGTAGAATTGTATAAGTCCAAAGTGAAAGTATAAGTATTATAAAAGATGGAGAATCATATGATGTAATTTAAAAGAAAAAAAGAACTTAAAACCTTAGAATTAAGTTTTAAAGCAATAATAAGGTTTTGTAATATTGCACGTGATATTTTAATAGAAGAGATTGTACGTTTTGTGTGGTGAAATGATTTAAAAGGTATAATAAAAAAATGTGTATTTGTATATGGTGTGTGGATGACGATAATTGCTATATAAAGCTTGGGATAGGATCAATAATTTGACTAATAATTATTATATGATCGATGATAAAACTGAACATCAAACTGTCATAAGGATTAAATTCTGTAGGATTCCATACTAACAAGAATATAATTAGAATTTTGTAATTTTGTATAATTTTACATAAAAGTAAAGATTTTATAGAAATATAAACCTGCAATTATAAGGATATAAATGTTAATAGAAAATTTTAATAGATAGAAGTTTGTGTATTAAACTAAGCTCAAAACATGTATCTGAAGATAATAATATTGTGAAATATTTTTTTTTTTTGTAATTATTAATGGTAAAAGGGTAAAATAAATTTAGATAATAATAATGTTACTACATCAACGGGTAGAAATAAAAGAGTTTGTAATAAGTAAATAGGGATATCCGCTGTAAATAATGTACAAATTGTTACTTGTTATAATGTTAATAAATTGTTATAAAATTTTATTAGTAAGCTTTGTGTCTTGGTTGTTGTTTTTCCTACACATGAAATGCATGAAATCACAACGCACGTTTATAATTAAACATATTTAAGATTTTGCACAAAATAAATAAACATTAGAAATTTTAATAATTTATTTTATTTTATTTACATAATGAAATGAAAGAAGTATAATTAGAACAGATATTGGTCATAACTTGATTGCCACAATACTTAAGTAAAATATATGCGAACGTTACCACATAACTTTTGATTATCGGATTGATAAATATTACCACGAAAATATTTAATACATCTAGAAAGAAAAGAGGATTGTATTACTCTATTATTGTCATTGTTATTATTAATTAGTTATTTATTACGTAGTGAACTATGACATAAAATTCCCTTATCATAGTTGACTATGGCAATATAAAATCAGTTTTAATTACAATTTATAAACCTGAGATTTAATTTAATTATTTATTTACTTATTGATTTATCTATTTGATTTGATATGATTAGATCAATTTAATTCTATTTTATTTAATTAATTTATTTTATGTGAGCTAGATTTTGTTTTAAAAATATTAAGATATGATAAAAGTTTTAAAAGTCGTAAGAATGCTATTAGTCAATTATTTATGATAGTGTTCGTATGCCATTGGGATAGTATCTCAATGAAATCTCATCTTGTACCTTTGTCATTGCTCCAGGTCTCATGGGAATAATAAAAGATATTTGTGTTGATTTATTTCATAGACACGATTAGATTTTATAAAATTCTGAGCTAGTAATTGTTTTATTTAAATTATAATGATATGTTTGATAGACTGAGCTAAAGAACCCGGAATTATTATTAATGTTAATTATTATTGACCGGAAATAAATAAGTAACGAAAATCCGGAATAATTAGTATAATCTTGGCATGTTATTGTTGTTGTTGTTATTATTATGGAGCGAGGGTGGGAAAGGATACGGGAGGAGGTTAGAATATATATACAAATTAAAATACATTCACAACATTTACTTCAAAATCGAATTTCCTTTAATACCAATGAATGTCTTCATGATATTTACGATTTTAGATTGAAGAAAGATTATTATAAGAGGACAATATTATAATTTATATTACTTTCTACATTTTTATCACTACTAGTATAGTGAGTGATAAGAAGTATTTAATTATATGCATTTTATAAATCTTTGGTTTTTTTTTTCTCTTTCGTTTCACCAAAGACAAATTTACTAACCCTATTTTCATTTTTCAATCATTTTACCATTTAAACATTATGTTCTATGAGACCATTTCAAACTGTTATGTGATGAGATGAAAACAAGTTTGTATGTCTATTTAAAAGTTTCATTCCTAAACCCAATAACAATTTAGCAATTGGTATCTTCTACTTTGTTCACTCATTAATTTTCTTACTTTATCTGATATATAAAATAATGTTTCCAAAATTTACTTACACTTTTTATTATACATTTCTTGATTTCTGCTTGAAATATTTAAAATTTTATAGTAATATTCATATTCAATTTGACTTCAATTGTCTCTTCAAATTTTCTAACAATTTCTCAAATTCTAATAATGTATCATTTACCAAAATGCAGTGTATCTTTCAATTATGATATTCTTCTGTAATCTAAAGTCAATTGTGATAGATGATGTTGAATATTTTTATATGTAATTTAATGATAGCTTGCATCTGCAATTAAGGATTTTTTGCACATTGAATCTTCAATTATCGACTGTCATATTGTCTATTTTACATTCTAGTGAAATTACTGGTCATAATTTTCTTTTTTTCATGGTTTAAAATATGTTCAAAATACTTAAGTGAATACGTTACTCTATTCATTTACAACATCAACTGATGGTTTAATTAAAACTCTAAAAAAACTGGGAAGAAAAGACCATTGTGTTTCTTGTTTTTAGATCTCAGAGATATAAATTAAATAAATTCACCCTTACAGCTAATAATTCTTAGTTAGAAAGACACCTATTATTGTTTTCATGTGAATAATATCTTAGTAATAATAGTTGAAACGACTAGAACATATTGCTTGTCAGTTCATATACAGCTGAAATAGAAATCAAATGGTTTTCATTAATTTAAAACCAAACATAATTCCTTTGGAAGTATTTTTGTTATGTGTCATAAATACTAAATATAATTATTATATTTATTCAGAATATTAAAAAGAATCACATTTTACATTCTTCGATTTAATCAAAATAAAAATAGTTATTTGCATTACAATATATTTAAGAAGTATCATAAAATTAAGATGGAATGTTGTACATTCATAAAATAGTAACTATTTATAAAATGTCTAGAATCAGGGCATGTTTACTTCCATTAATTTGAATGAAAATGACAGTTGAAGAAGGTTAAATAATTTCTTGAGAGAAATGCTGTGGAATATAGTACATTTTATAATATATTTTTACCATAATATACATTACTATTTTTATTACAATAAGGTATATTTGTGTATCAAGATAACATATTTTCTAATAAATATCTAAAAATCTTTATCAATATACACAACTGCGTCTACCATCTTAACCCTACCTGGACATAACAATAAATCTTGGAATATGTAGAATCGAATGAAATGTGTTATATTGATTAATATTTTAAATAACATTACTAAATATATAAAGCTATATACTTGTCAATTTATTATGTTAAATCATAATGTGTATTGTTATTATATAATCTAAACAAAATGTAATGTGAAAATTTAGCATCCATAATTTATTTTGCATTCACGAATTGTTAAATATTTATAAGGATATATGGAAATTTATTAATGAGTACTGAATTGGTAGAAGAAAGATCCAAACATTTATTTAATAATTATAACAGTGAAGATAATATATGTTAAGAATATATATTGTTATTGATGTTTCCTATGAACATGTATTATTTTAGTGTTTACAGCCCATATTTTAAAAATAACTCAATTTTGCCAATGATTAATTGCATTAATAAGTCCTTGATATTGAATAATATAATAATAAGTAATACTGATATCAGCAATTCTATTTTAATGGTAAACAATTCTATTAATCATTTGTATTAAATATCAATAAATATATTTATTACCCAAATAATTTATATTTTATAGATTTGTTCATCTTAAAGTTTTTAGGTTTTTTGTTATTATTTATTATAAGCTATTAATATTATTAAAATTGCTAAAGCGATTTTTTTTTTAACAACTTTGCTGGCTATATAGTTCGTGTGAAATCTTTTTGTACATATTTAATTTTGAGAAAAAGAATCTAATGTTCATAAAAAATCCATATATATATAATAAGCAAATATTTTAATTTACTTTTTAACAGCAGTCTTTTATATTTCGCAATAATTAGAATATATAAACTGACACATATTGTAATCCATTCTCTTTTTATGATTTTTTGTGAATTTGAATGTGATGTATTATATTTTTCTTACTTTTAGTAGCAAAATATAATTTATTTCGAACCTTTTTTTTCATTTTGTATAGTTAAAATTGTTGCAGTTTTTTTTATGTTCTCTGTAACAATAAAAACAAAACAAAATCGAAGCACTTAAATGTGTTTAATAAATAATCATTCAAATATACAACCACTAAATTAAATCAATCATTATTTGGTACATTAAAATTAATACATTTTTATTTGGTTGCTTCTGCTGGATTACCATATTGTATAAGCACCCATAACGAAATTTAGGGCTTCCGTTTAGAACATTTCTTGTGATATGGTATAACATCATCTAAAACTTGAACACACACACACACACACATATATATATATATATATATATATATATATATATACGTGTATATATCATATATATATATATATATATATATATATATATATATATATATGATCACTAGATGGAGCTTTACTAATAGCTCCTTACAAGTTTTGTTTATATAAATGCTGAGAGAGATAAAATTCAATAACTTTTTCATTGTCTCCAACCACCAGACCATAGTTTTTAGCTAGTTGGCTCACCCCAGTGAAAGGTAGGGACACTAGAAACTAGATCTAAATACTAACGCTACAATCAGCATTTATGAAACATGTTTCTATCAGTTTGAAAGAATGAATTTTTCAGATATGTAAATATCTTCAAATCCAGTCAAACAAACTAGACAGCTATATGTTTATGAAATCTGTTCAGTTTCACCATATAGTAAAAGCCTCTGCAATATATAGCATTGCAAAAACCTTCAAAGGTACATTCATGATAATCAAAATGTTATAAATTTCATAACTTACCTTCAGCTTGCATTTTATGGTCACTATATGGAGCTTTACTAATTTATCCTAACAAGCTTTGCTTTCGTAAATGCTGAGAGAGATAATATTCAAAATCTCTATTGTTGTCACCCACCTCAAGCCCAGCAGACTTTGATTTTATTGGCTCATGTCAGTGAAGGCTTGGGAGACTAGAAACTAGATCTAAATACCAACTCTAAAGTCAGCACTTAACAAACACATTTCTACCAGTTTGAAAGTGTGAAATTTATCAGACACATAATGTCTTCAAATCCAGAATAACAAACTAGATAGCTATATGGTTCATTGATAAGTACTGACTTTAAGGTTGGTATTTAGATCTAGTTTCTAGTCTCCCAAGCCTCCACTGACATAAACCAATAAGCTTAACACCAGCAGGTATGGAGGTGGGTGACAATGATAGAGATTTTGAATTTTATCTCTCTCGGCCTTTATGTAAACAAAGATTGTTAGGAGCTATTGGTAAAGCTCCATGTAGTGATCATAAAATGCAAGCTTAAAGCAAGTTATTTAATTTATAACTTGTTTTGATTATCATACATGTACCTTTGAATGTGTTTGTAATGCTATATATTGCAGAGGCTATTACTATATGGTGAAACTGCACTTATTTGAGACCCATATAACTATCTAGTTTGTTAAGTGAGATTCAAAGTCATTACATTTGTCATAAATTTCATGCTTTCAAACTGATAGAAACATGTTTGATAAGTGATAACATTAGAGTTTGTATTTACATCTAGTTTTTAGTCTCCCAAGCCTTCACTGACATGAGCCAATAAGCTCAACACCAGCTGGTCTAGAGATGGGTGAAAACGATAAAGATTTTGAATTCTATCTCTTTTGGCATTTATGTAAACAAAGCTTGTTAGGAGCTATTGTTAAAGCTACATCTAGTGATTATTTATATTATATATATATATATATATATATATATATATATATATATATATATATATATATATATATATATATATATATATATATATATATATATATATATATATATATATATGTTTATATATATATTGAAGTTAGAATTTCAAGCTCCTTTCAGTATCCATTATATTTCATAGAAACGATACACATAACCACATATATATGAAAAAAAATCACTAATATATATATATATATATTTCATGCTGAATCAACATACATCAGTTGATTCAGTTCATAATATATATATATATATATATATATATATATATATATATATATATATATATATATATATATATATATATATATATATATATATATAGTAATGATGTGTATAGATACACATTGCGAAAGTGTGTCTATATATATGAGTTACTTGATTTGCTTTTTAAAAAAAAAATGAAATAGAAAAAAAGTGTCAATATTTAATAGTTTGAAAAAAAAGTAAAGGTTAAAATAAAGTGATATATTTTGGAAATAAATTAAAAATTATTTATTAATTATAACTTACCTTTTTTATGGAATTTTATTTTTATATGATTCTTTCAAATGTACTTTTTGTTAAAAACATTTTTTTAAGGAAAAAAAAAGATTTCTAATTAATTAAAGCAATTCATACAAAACTAATCAGGTTCTGGAGATTAAGATTCCAGACTGATTAAAGAAACAATTAGGACCAATTTCAGTGTAATAAAATTAAAAGAAATAAGAGAATAAAAGAATGTACTAATTAAAAAATAAAGTTTAAGCATATTGATAGTATGAGTGAAAGGTGGGATCAGATAGTATAAAAAGCTAAAATTGACTATTCAACAGTTAGTGAGATTGTGATTCTTTAATCTATTCAAAGGATTGAAAGTATTCAGAAAATTTTAAAAAAGACATTAACAAATATATCCAATGTCAAACAGCAGCAGTGAACAAAATCTACAAGCAACTGAATGTCAGACACAATGAAACAATTTTTTTACGATCTCACCAAGAGAAAAAAGAGTGGCTAGTGACAAAAGCTGGTGTTTGACCTTTTTACATTGACTTGTGCCCTGAGTACATTAGCCAAATGTCATGATATGTTACTCTGACTTGAATTTTGCAGATGTTTACACCTGTCATGTCAAATCAAGAAGAATAGCATACACTGTAGGATGAGGGACAAGGAAGTCTCACTCATCGCTTACCCTGCATCTGAACAAATCAGAAGAAAGGATGATAACCCACATATGAAATACAGACACTGTACTTGGGCCGTTTAAATATATCCCTTGTCATTATTAATATAATGTTTGAATTCTTAATATTAGTATTAAATATTTAGTTCTCCTGAATTAAACTTTAGGTATTATTTGGAAGTATGCAAATTTGTTTTACATGTTAAATATTGCCTTTATTATTATTATTATTATTATTATTATTATTATTATTATTATTATTATTATTATTATTATTATTATTATTATTATTATTATTATTATTATTATTATTATTATTATTATTATTATTATTATTATTATTATTATTATTATTATTATTATTATTATTATTATTATTATTATTATTATTATTGTTGTTGTTATTATTATTATTATTATTATTATTATTATTATTATTATTATTATTATTATTATTATTATTATTATTATTATTATTATTATTATTATTATTATTATTAACATTATTATTATTATTATTATTATTGTTACTGTTGTTGTTGTTGTAGTTGTTGTTATCATCATCATCATATTTTTAAATAAATTTGTGTGAATTATTGGTGTTGTTTTTCCATATCTTTCTCTCCATTTATCTTAGTATTTGAGATGCTGATTTTATGTTCTATGAATTAGCCATTGGTCAAGTGCTTGAAAATGCCAAAAGAAGTTATAACCATTGCCAATCCCTCGATTATTTCTTTTCTATTATTGTGGCAAACTCAACTCGTAAGTCTGTAAAAACAGGGGAGCATGACTTAAATAAATATGTAGAAATAAAAAGTTTTTTTTTTTTTTTTTAAAGTAAAAGTAATTAAAATAAAGCATTCAGAATAAAAGTGAAATAAATAAACATGAATTTTTTTATAATGATAAAATAAATCCTTATCAAATGAAAAAAAAATTAAGGTTGATGTGTGTGTGAGAGAGTATTTGGGCAAAATTATTACATACAGATCAGATTTTGGGTTGGATTGAGCCTTTTGATGTGGTGATGTTCTTATACAGATGGGTAGGTTCCAAAGATTAAATAATGTTGATAATAATGTGCCAGTAAGAAAAGTTTTGGATATGTAATAATAAATCTGGAAGAAAATTTGTCAATATGTAAATAAAATATTTACTTTCATAAGTCAAATGGGCAGTAAAAGTAATCCTGCCCTTCACAACCTTAAACTCTGTGTTTATGATCTGTTGTAAGCAAAAATGGCCATGCTGTAATCATCACTTCTGCAAAAAAAAATAAAAGTTGGTGTAAGTACAATATCAATCTGTGTGCTGAATTGCCTAATAATTTAGTTCTAACTCTCTTGATATACCATTTATTGTTTAATTTGTAAAAAAAAAAAACTGACATGCACTTTAAAAAATCATTAAAGTTATTAAAAATGAAAAATTTAAAGTGGTCAATATAGAAAAAAAGAGATTGATGCATTTAAATCCTCAATTGGGGAGGGGGTGTTATGTAATGATTAGTATATATACACATTGTGTAAGGATGTTTTTTTTTTTTTTTTTTTTATATATATATATATATATATATATATATATATATATATATATATATATATATATATATATATATATATATATATATATATATATATATGAGCTACATGATTTACTTATTTTTAAAAAATAAAAATTAAAAAAAACGAAATAAAAAAATAATGTCAATATTTAACAGTTTGAAAAAAAAAAATAAACGTTTAAAAATACAGGTTGGGAAGAAGTTAAAATTATTTATTAATTATAACTTATTTCATGTACTTTTATTTTTATATGATTCTTTCAAAGGTAGATTTTGTTAAAAACACTTTTGAAGAAAAAAAATATTTTTTTTTTGTAATTAATTAAAACAATTCATACAAAACAAATCAGATTCTGGAGATTAAGATTCCAGACTGATTAGATGAACAATATAGGTTAATGTCAGTTTAATTAAATTTGAAAAACTAAGAGAATAAAATAATGTACTAATTAAAAAAATAAAAATCTAATGTATTGATAGCATGGTAAAAACTTAAGCAATGTTGGGGTCAGAGAATATAAAAAGCTAAAACTGACTATTTGTCAGTTAGGGAAATTTGTGATGATTCAATAAATTCCAAGGAATGAAACTATTGAGATAATTTATAAAAGACATTAAAAATATATAACCAAGATCTTTGCCACAGTGAAGAAAATATAGTACCAAGAAAGAAATGAGTGGTTAGCTCCAAAAGCTGTTGTTCAGTCATTTTTTCTCCACTTCACTCCTAATTACATTAACCAAATATCATGATATATCACTATGACTCACCTTTTGTCAATGTTTCAGCCTGTCACATCAAATCCAGAAAAACAGTCCATGCCATAAGACATGGAAGAACATAGACACCTCACTTATGATAAAATATATGCATACCATGGATCTGAATAGATCAGAGGAAAGGGTGATGATGCGCATATGATAACGAGAGACTGTATTTGGGACTGAGAAATGATATTTATTGTCATTGTTAATATAACTTTTGAATTCTTAATTATAGTATTAAACTTTTAAATGCTCCTGAATAGATGTTAAGATATGAATTGGAAGTATTTGTATTTGTTTTACATGATAAATATTTATTATATTTTTTTTATTATTATCTTTTAATAAATTTGAGTAAATTATTGGTTTTGTTTTTCATCTCTCTCTCTCCATTTATTTGAGTACACATGTTGCCAGTCTCATATTTTAAGAACTAGCCATGGGTCAAGTGTTTGCAATGTGTTAATGACATTTCATGGGTTTCAATTTATATATTGGATAATGCCCAGAGTTTACTCCCATTACAAATAATCCCTATGAGATGTTTCATGTGTTATGCAACCAGAGAAAGTTACCTCCATCTGAAAAAAGTGACTGTCAGGTCAAAAGTTTTATTAAATCTCGGTCTGACTGAGGATGTGATTGATATGTAAATATTAATATTTACTCCTCTGCTTGAGTAACAGGGTCACAAATAATTTATGATAAATTAAAAGTCAACAACTTAAATTGTAAGTGTCAAAAATAGTAATAAAAAACAGGGAAAATATTTGTTTCAAACTTCTGATTTAAAAATTAATTTAAATGTTAAAAATTTGGAAAGTGTTCCTTATATATATTGTAACAGTAACTGGGTTAAATACAGGTAAAGGAAGTAAAGGGTAATAATTAAAAGGAGTGTTTTTGTGTTTTTTGATTAAGTTTAGATGTGAGAAAATTTTAGATATTTTGAACAAAAAATGAGGGAGGACATATAAAAGAATATATATATATATATATATATATATATATATATATATATATATATATATATATATATATATATATATATATATATATATATATATATATATATATTATTGTAATGTGTAGACTTAATTACTAAAAGATTTGTATGTGAAGATGAAAAGAAGCGGATATGTGCGGAGTTGTATTTTATATTTTTGTTGTTTATTAATATCATAAGTTAGAGATTTAAATAAGGTCATTATTAGCACATGTTTCTTAAAGAAAGCAAATTAAACATTTAAGGTTGGAGCATAATAAAAAGAATTGAAAGATTTATGGGTGATTTCTGTTAATGACACTGGTCATCAGAATCCCAAATACTTGCCAATTATAGTATTTTGCAACAATGGAAGCTAAAGCATTACTGGGATATGGTCATCAGTGTATAGATAGAAAAAAAGGTGAGGTGAAAGAGTGTTAAAAGAAAATATATATATATATATATATATATATATATATATATATATATATATATATATATATATATATATATATATATATATATATATATATATATATATATATATATATATATATATATATATTCTTGATTTTATAGTGATTCAGGAAAGGGACAATTAGAATGAAGTGTGGTAAGTATATTTCATATAGTGAATAATTAATTAATAAAAAAATTAATGATAATGATGGACTCCAATGAAATACTGGAGTAAAAGAATTGTGTGGGTTTATTGGACCAGCCCAGTGGACAGCTATTGTGTGACCTGCCTGAACTTTATCTATGGAGATTTTGCCATCTATTACAAGCAAGTGAAATGATCATGAAACTCCAAACAGCTAGAACTTTCATTCAATCAAGTTTAGAATCATCTACCTAACCTCTAGGATGGATTATTTTTGTGTAAAAATATTATGGAATCTTTCATCATCTTTCAGACCATCAACTCTCACTAAAAACATCACCATTATAGTACTGTAAGCTTACACATCATCAGCCTTAAACATGTAAACATTTGCTCTCCAATGAGGTAACTTTGCTATTTTCTATATATATATTAAATGAACATGTAATAATAAATTAGGAAACATGTGTTTTATTCCAACTTCAAGAAAGTAATTACAAACTAGATTAAAGCATTTAATAAATACAACTTTGATGTGTAAGTTGCACTTTTTTTGTGAATGTGTATATTAATCTTATATATATATATATATATATATATATATATATAGATATAATATATACATATATATATATATATATATATTCCGATATATATATATATATATATATATATATATATATATATATATCGGAATGAATGAGTCATATGTCTAAGATATTAATATATATGTATATTAATAAATCTTAGAATTTGACTATAACATGTGTATTTATTTGAATTATGGGAGATACTTTAACTTCTGGATTATTATAATAATATTTGTAGTGCAGATAGGAAAATTATCAAGGTATGTACCTTTACTTCTTTTTTTATTTATAAAAAAGTATGTTCAAGTACTTATTTTTTATTTTAAAAAGAAAAAAAAACCTTTGAAAGTTGTCCATCTGTGCGGATATAGTTAAATAACCCTTTTTAATTTTATCTTTTAGTTTTTAATAAATTTATCTTTATTTATGAACTTAAGTTTTTAATTTAATTTTAAATTAATGTAATGGCATATTATATACTGTTACTATATATATATATATATATATATATATATATATATATATATATATATATATATATATATATATATATATATATATATATATATATATAAACAGTTGCTTTATACCCTTCAAAAGTTTAATCGCATAATTAAAACTACCTTTGTATTTATACAGCTTTTAAAAGAAAGCTATTTAAAAGTTTTGTATAAAAATATATATATATATATATATATATATATATATATATATATAAAAGTTTTGTATATATATATGTTAAAACGAAGATTTGCATGGGTTAAATATATAAAATACATATTTTGCGGGTTCATCCGTGTTAAAAACTTTTAATATTAATATACTGACATTTCGACTTGGTCATACAAGCCATCCACAGAGTTATAAAAGGTAGAAAGACAGTTGTAGAGGCGCTACAATCACTGATTTGAATAAAATGTTAAAATTTCACCAATAGCAAAAAATGTTACATTTAGGAATGTTTTTTTAAAAAAAATGTTTACATGTATCATCTCGCTTATTGATACAATCTGGCCAGATTGTATCAATAAGCGAGATGATACATGTAACCTTCCTCCTATTTGGAAAGATTTTTTTAAAAAAACATTCCTAAATGTAACATTTTTTGCTATTGGTGGAATTTTAACATTTTTTTCAAATCAGTGATTGTAGTGCTTCTACAACCATCTTTCTACCTTTTATAACTCTGTGGATGGCTTGTGTGACCAAGTTGAAACGTCAGTATATTAATATTAAAAGTTTTTAACATGGATGAACCTGCAAAATATGTATTATATATATATATATATATATTACCTTAAATTTCTGCAAAAAAGTGTAAAATTCAAAATTACCACTCTAACAATAAACGTAAGCCCTGCCTTAAGATGTTTGGCCAATTCCTGTTGCCAAGGCTGTAAAATGTTCAGTGTTTTATGACATTGTAGTTTCCAATAATGCAAAAATGTGTTTATTAGCGAATATAATACAGATTTAGATATTCTTTAAAAATAATTTTCACTATATTTATTAGATATCAAGAAATGTAAATTATTAATAATTTATTTTGACTTGAAATAATTTATTTTCAAAAATACGTTATTTTAGCAGCTAATGTGAATATGGCCTCAAGCTAAGTAGGGAATTCTAACTCTGATGTAAACAAGCTATTTTTTTTTATGAGTAAAAAAAATATCATAATTTTACAATAAATATTCAAAAATTTTAAACTTTTAAAGCATAATTTTTTAGATATAAGAGAAATAAATAATTATTCCTTAATGTTTTTAAAAATAATAAGAAATAAAAAAAAGATTTTATTGATTTTGTAAAGTGAAAATAATCTTCCGAGAAATGAAGACATGTAAATTATCTTTTTTTGTTTGCGATCTTTTTTTTACTATTTTCTGAAAGAAAATATGAATATTTAATATTTATTTCACTAGTAAACAAAAATATATGTCGAATGAAGTCAAATTTATTATTTTCTCATATGTAAAAATAATTTTATCATATATTTAACATTGACATCTGAGACAAAAAAATTGTCAGAAAATCCTATGGTGGATATGGGTAAGAGTATATCTAATAAGACACATACTCATTTACAGGTTAAAATTTTATGATTTTTTATTTTTTAAAAACTGTTCTTTAAAATCTATTTTTAAAATCTACTTGTGAAAACATTATAATTTATAATGTTTTATCTTTTCCAAAAAATATTTTAGTTTTGAAAATTTTGATTGTATTCATGGTTCTTCTATTTTCAATTGTAATTTATTTTTAATTTATTTTAAAATAAAAAAAGCTGAGATTTTTCATTACATTTTTAAAATTAATTTTGGTTAAGATGGGAGTCCTGGTCAGATTTTTTTAAAATGATAATTAAGTTTGATATTGAGACTTGATTTGGGCAAAACCTTCTAATTAAAGATGAAATGGTATATAAGAGTTCACATAAATATCCCTGGAATTTCAGACTATTTATTATTCATTTTTTTCATTATTATTCTGCTGGTTATAAAAAAAGATTCCACTCTTTAATATGCCACTTGTTATCCTTATTTGAATTGCTGTGTTGCCTGATTTTTAAAAGATTTCTCTTTGCATCTGGAGATAACCATTGTTAATATTACCTTTCTATTATCTGCTTGGAAATTCTACTGAAATCAGATTTCTGATTTCTAGTTGCTAAATAGTGATCCTTTCTGCAGAATGCTAAAATTGCACACCATAAGGTGTCTATTCTACAAAATATAGTGGTAAATTAACCCAATGATGGATTCTTGATCCTGAATTGTTTCTTCAAGATCATATCTTAAGACATTACAGAAGAATTGATCCATAGCTTATCTCCAGTCTTCCTACCCGTAATACAGAAATCAAAAGCCATTATGATGAAAGTAGTCTGTGTGAACCATTGAAGAAAATACCATGGACTTTATATTAGGCCTTTATATAAAAAATTTCATATTCTAACCAAAGTTTAAATCTCTGTTAAAGCCTCACCTTAATCTTAGAATAATCTTGTATTTATTAGAAGTTTTGAATATTCTTTCAATATTTTAATTATTTTATATATGTTTTGATTAGGGTAAATAAAGTGTATATTGTGATCTTAGTTTTATGATTCCATATTTTTAATTGATGTATCTGGGAATTTATTGCAAATTTCTATTTTTATATGTTTAGTTTTTTGTTTTTTTTCATATTTATTATTTATATTACTAACCTGTGATAAATGAATTAGCAGGCATTTGTAATTTTTTTTAACTCACCTATTCCTTTTGTTATAATTAGTTGAGTTAAACTTGGTTTGTATTTTCCTTCAGACCACAAATCTTTTGGCTGGCAGTTTATCGAGTATAGAGTTCTGTTTTGTTTTGTTTTTAAATCAGAGATTTTGCTTTCTTCTACTTAAGATTACATAAAATCATAAGCTTTTTTGTTATGTTTTCTAGTCTTGGATTGCAGTAAGTTTTGAGAATCTTGAATGTGGTTATCATAGGCTGTTCTGCAGACTTATGATACTATTCTTGGTCCCCATGTTTCTTTTCTGGATCCAGGAAGGCTCATATGTGCTGTTTTATTGTATTCCCTACAAGACTCCATTTGTTGTGCAATCTCTAAATAGGAAAGCTAGAATTAGTTTTGATAAATCACTGACAAAAATATTATAATTTTTTGTTTAATCTTAGGTGAGAAACATACTTATCTGCCAGAGTGTCCAATGTTTTAATACTCTCACACACTCTTGCATAATACCACTGAGAAATTTAAGTCATATTTGTATTCTTTATTTGATTATTTGTTTTAAATTTAATACATTTTAAAATTATTCAAAATTAATTTGGCCTGATGTTTGTCTTTTTGGTCTTTTTTCAATTGTCGGAAAAATATTAAACATCTTTCTCTCCCTGGGTCCAGCTTATGCCATTCATCATCATTGTTAACTCTTGATTTCTGTAAATTAAATTTTCTAGGTAGTGAGTAATCTAGTGGATCCCTCAGTGATCAAAAGAAGTGAAGAAGTGATTGGTACATAAACATTACAATGCAAAATAAATTTAAATTCTCCCATAAAAATTGTATGTGTACACAAACTAACATTCCTATACTTTCTGAATATATTCATGGATTAGGATTTTGTAAGTATTTTTTCATGCTTTGGGAATTTTTTCCCAATTGCATGATATTATGATAGGAAAGATCAATTATACAACAGGTTCAATTATACATTCCAACTAACAAAGATCTAACCAACAAATTAAATGTAACAACATACCATGTTTGAATGTCATTCAAATATTTATGATGGCAATTCCATTTCTTTTACCTACAATATTATTTTCAATGTAAGAATAGCAAGCATGGATAGATGCTGGCTTCCATAAACACTCAAATCTAACATTAATATTGTAGGATGAACAATTTTATCTCCATGATAGTTTATCTCTTTTAGCTAGGTGGAGCTAAGTAACTGTGTTGATGAATTTACTTGATATTTTTGGTTTTATTAAGAATTAACAGCAGATTTTTAGTTTTAAAAAGCCTTGAAGTATGCTTGATATGATTTTTCCTCTTAATCCTCAAGTTTGCTCTTATAGTATATGATATATTTTCCCTATTTTTAAAGTAACTTTTTACAAAATATTTAGTTCACTGTATTTGTGTACATACTTTTGTAATTATTTCCTGTTGTTGTCTATTTTTGGGTGGATATGATAGTGTAATGTAAGTTTTTTAGAGTTTTGAATAGAGGGTCGAATATAGATTTTCATAAAATGGATATTGTATAGCCAATGTTATTTTCAAAGATTTGATTTGTTTTTTGAAGAAAAAAATATATATTTTACTCTTTTGTCATATATCTATTTTTTTGGGGGGTGGGGGGTGGGAGTGGAAAGTGAGCTGTTCCATCTTCTTTCACATATGTTGTCTTCCATGTCGATTTGAGACCACATTTTTATTTCAATTATGATGTGATTTAAATGTCTGAATGATTAATGTAATGGATTAACATTTAATAAAGTTTAATTATTATTTCTTTCTATCTTTTTGAAGTTTGACTATTCATACATTAGTATTGTCAAGGATTGTTAAAATATAATGTAAACTGTGAATTTTACAAATAATTATTAGTATATAATTAATAATGTGCTTTTGACTATTGTTGATAAGTGACTTTAACATGCGTGTGTGTGGTACATGTTATGTGGTAGGTTTAATGTATCCTTACATTTCACATCCACTTAAGAGATTAAAATAAATGTTTTCTCTCTATTATTTAATTATGTAAGAGAAAAAAATCATTAGTGTGGTTGCTTAATTTTTTTGTCAGCACTTAGTCTTTATTCTTATTTTTGCAAATAATAGGGGATAAATTGGGTGAGGAAATTACTCAGTTTTATATCAGTAAAGCTTTACTATTTAGGAATTATATGTGCCATAGATTTTACCATCACAATCTAACTAATGTGTTTGGTCCTGCACTTTAAATGGTCCTTTATAAGTGTTGCAGAATTTGTGAAATATGAAGACTTGTGGTTTACTGATATTTGAGCTGTTTATGAATATTTCACCTATTTTTAATTGGTAGTACAATTTGCTTTGTTTTTTATTCCTTTTTTTACTCACTAATAGCATTCTGTGCCTTTATTTTATCATTTTATTGATTGATAGAGGCATGGGTTGATATAATAATATTGGGATATGTTACTTTATTTTTAGTTTCACTCCCTTGAAAAAAAATCATTTTTACAAAGAAATGTAAGCTCAAAATCAGTCTACTATTATTAGCCTGCCCATAGGGATCAGGGGTAGCTAATAGATAAAAAATAAATTGTGACATAATTTAGTATATAATTTAGTTGAAAAGTTATCAGGATGTTAGTAATGGTGTACCAATCATTATAATTTTTCTTTATGTATATCTAATAGTGGGAGAGGAAGGTGGACTATATCAGGGTTGTTGGTATAAAAGCTAAACTAGTAGGAATGTTTGTCTGTAAAACCATAAAGAGTGCTTATCCATTAATTTTTAACCTACTGTTTATTGCAATTCCAAGATCAAACTTGTGTATGTGGGTGCATGTCCATTCATGTCATCTCTCACTTCACACCTCATTCATATTTCTAATTATCACCCAAAATATCCATTGTGTAATAACATTATTTATTTGCCATAGAAATTGTTAATAACTCAGTCATTAATAGACCTCTGGATTAATGGAAAACAAATACACACACACATACCATAAGTTAATATAATTTATTTTCTATTAATTATTTATTGTATAAAATCTGTCATTTGAAAATGTAAAAGTTATTTTACTTATTATTAATTAATATTTGTAACTTGAACTTTTTATTATTTCAAAACTCTATTCTTAACATTTTACAAGCAATAAATTGTTGCATATTGATAACCTCATTATAACAAAAAAGAGGCATGGTTAAATAGGAGGAAGCCAGAAAAGTTTTAAAAGTAGCCTTCAGAAACAATTTTAGAGAAGGTGGAATAATTTTTTAAAAATATAATAAAACAAGAGAAATCAATAGTTTAATTGGATTTCCTACTATTTCTTTTTAATAAGGAAACTTCTTTTTTACTACTTAAGCATAAATACGAACACATAATACTGAAAGACACCATATAATATTCTCTAACATGTAAGGCTAAACGTTCAGAGAAACACTAGTTTCTAACTTTTTATCAACTAACAATGTGAACTGATTTTATTCATATTATATAGTTATTACTTAGAAAAATTGATAATACAATTTACTCTAACATATTTATATTAAATAGAGTGTCCTTGGAATTGCGTAGAGTAACAATAATGAGAATAATTGGAAAATGTATGCTGGATTGTGTAATGGAATATTTTATTGACTCTTCTTTAATAAATTTTCTATTTTATTGTATAAAAAAAACTGAAACAGAGAAATGATTCATTCTATTACTCTACATTATTATAATAATTATGTACATTAAATTACCTTACCAAACACACCCATATATGAGTGAAAAAATGCATGATAATAATATTTGATAATTATTTACCAGAAGGATATATAAACATGGATGATTAAGTAACCTTGATCTTAATCATTATTATAAATGTATTAAATGTTGGAAATTTTAGGTAAAACAGAGTTTATAAAAAAAAGAAAATGTATCCAAATACATGCAAAAGTTGCTTATAATGTCCATTAGGAAATCCTAAGAACATTGGATGTTATTACTGTTTTTGCCAAATACATGTTTAACTTGCAGGAATAATATTTGTATGTGCTAATGTTTGTTATTTGTCATATCATTGTGAGCTGTATGTGCATTTTCATTTATTTAAAGTTTCAAGTATCATCCAAAAAAAAAGAAAAAAAAGAAAAGGAACTTTTATTTTAATGGCAGAAGGTTTGATATATGATAGATCTATTGATGTATTTATTTATTTATTTTATTGTAAGTTTCATCTGATATTAATTTGGTTTATTACTATTATGTACTTATATGCATACCTTCTCTAGAATGTGTCAGAGATTTTTGGTATAAGTTATATCAAATGGGTAATATTTCCTTTTGTTGTATTATGTAAAATATTATATATTTCTGTGCTCAGACTATTGGTGCAAATTGTAAGCTTTATCATCATTTTTTAGTTAATACTAGTAGATAGATACATGAAAACATTTATGTCAGTATTGTTGGATGGTTAACCTTATTGGATAGTATTTACACTAATTAGAAATTAGATGTTTTTTTTTTTTTAATGATATTAGACTCATTTATAATTTATTTAATGCTAATATTGTCTGACATGATTTTAAAAATATTTCATACAAGATCATAATATATTCACATGTGTGCTTGGTATCAGAAGCTATTGTCGAAGAATTAAAATTATGTTTATTTGTTTCTTATCAGTTGTGGTTGGTGCTATGACTAAAGATTGTAAAAATTCAAGAGTTTGTCTGTTATGGATTTGTTCTATATGAAATGTGTTAGATGCCCTTTGAGTGAAGAAATGGTTGAGATGATGATCATGCTATTCAGATTGAGTAATGCTCATTTGTTTGTTTATCTATTAAGCCATAGGTGGTGTATTTCTTTATTTGATAGTATGTGATGTGATAATTATATTTCTTAAACAGGAGTGATACATACCCCATTTATTCAGGATAAGTCAGCTAAGTTTGACATCATTTGTGTTAGAAGTTTTGATAGTTACTAGATTGATGTAATAAATTGATGTTTGTAGTTGTTATTAACTCCCATGGGCATGTATATAAATATTTATTTGACATTATTTTTGCTCTCTTTTTTCATTCCACATATTTATTGTCATGTAGTATATTTTAGTTATTTTAGCTAAATATTTTAGTGATTTTTGGTAATATACATGAAGTTGGATTTATGATTTAGAGATTAGCTCATTGTTCCATCCATGTTAAGAAGTTTCTTCATTTCGCAAGTTAATCTATGGAAAATATAATCAATAAAATGCATTGCAATTGTGAACTTATAAATGTGGACAAATTCGGAGATATGATAAACCTAGAGATAAAAAGGAGACCATTGTTGGAATTGTAAGTTTAAGTAGCTTGTCAAATCATTTCACCCATATTACAATTATTCCATTTATTATTATTGTTAGTAATTTATTCTGCCGGTATGAATGTAATATTGTATTACAAAATTATATTTTATTTAAGGCTAGTTTTAATAAAATGATTATTTAATTTCATATAATAGATATAGATGTGTAGATATATGGAAATAATATAAATGACACTAATTGATTGTTTGATATCATTTTCTTAGTTTATTCAGAGCACAGAGTGGGAATAGATGATATAAACATTGGTATAAGAATATAGTATATGAATATATAATTATATTTTGTTGCTAATAATTTAACTAATTGAGTTGTAACGTATAAGATTAAGAGTCTCAAAATATTAAGTGCCATTTTATGTAATTTTAATGTTGTTTTATTTTATCCAAGTGTTATTTTGTCAAGTTTGTAATCAATGTAAATTATTGTTAAATCATCATGGATGTTTGTAAAGGAACGTGTCTTATAACGTTTCCCTCTGAATTATTTTATAATATACATATGATTGACCATTTCCACACACACATATGTTCAATATAATATGATTATAATATTTATCAATTTAATAGTATATGCAATCTATCTCGATAACACTGAATTAATTGATCCAAACATTGTAAATGCCAAGAATAGATTATACCTTATTTAAAATTGTATCACTTGTCAGTTTAATAGTATATGCTATTTATTTAAACAATACAGATTTAATAGATCCAAACATTGTTTAGAATAGATAGTGATGTGAGATAAACAGATTCTTATCATTGTTTTTCTTTTATTTTACTGTAATAATTATCAGTTTGACAATAGTTCTCAGTGCTTTATAGTCATATTATATTAGAATTGACTTCTTATTCATACAATAGAGCCTTGATATTAGTTCATCATTTATATATATATATATATATATATATATATATATATATAAATGATGAACTATATATATATATATATATATGGCTAAATCAATATATATATATATATATATATATATATTGATTTAGCCATACAATGTAAATTAAATGCCAGTAGATTGATTATTGTTATGATGATTCCCAAACATATTAGATGAGTGACATGATTGGTCTAGCATGTTCTTGGATAGTGAAAGAATTAAAAATATCTTGATTTTGATTTAATCCACAAATTGTTTTCTTTTGATAATTTAAATAAATGCTTATAATTTAACTAAATAAACATTAATACATTGCACAGGATTAAACCTGTGTTTTTATATATGTAATATATGCGGGATATAATTGTTGTTTGTAAATGCTTCTCTCGTCCTCATTTGCATTCTAGATGACCACAATATCCTATAATCCCCAAGTGAGCTAAGCTATAGATTAATACTATAATAAAAGTCTTATCAATAATTAGAGATGCAACATAAATTATAAATTTTATTCTATATTGAATAGAATTGCTGCCTGGGCAATTGTTTGTGTATAAAGTGATATAGGTGAAGAATGAATAATAAACATTATATAATTGTCGCTTGTAAATGCTTCTCTCATCTCCATTTGCATTCTAGATAACCACAATACCCTATAACCTCCAACTGAGCTAAGCTGTAGATTAATACTATAACAAAATTCTTATCAATATTTAGAGATGCAACATAAATTATAAATTTTATTCTATCTTGTATAGAATTGGTGTCTGGGAAATTATTTGTGTATAAAGTAATATAGGTGAAGAATGAAGAGGTTACAGGGTGTGTGAGTGGCATGCAACATAGTGGCTCGATTCATTAATGGTTAGTTAATTATAGAACTGTTTTTGGCATACAATGTATTGGGATTGATTGACTGATGATTTCTTCAGTATCTCAGTAGTTTGGATCACCAGTACGTTAACTTTGATTGATCATTAGTTGACTATGTGTGTTAGGTTGTAGCACAAACAAATGTGGAGAAACTTTATTGGTTAGTGCGGAAGCTATACGTAATTGTGACAATCTATTTGCAGAGATGACAGTGATTTTTTTAGGCACAGTCAATATTTGAAATCTTATGAATCAAATTGACATGGTATTGTGAATACAGAGTATAATACTTTAATGCATCCAGCACACCATAAATATAAATAAACATATTTGAACTATTTTATTTCTTTTGCTATATTAAATTGATATAATTTGCATTATAACAGTAAATGGATCTTGCAAATCTTAGTTGATAATCCCCACTATGTTTGGATTGGTGTTATCTAATTAAAAATTCAATATATTTTTTCTGTGTGTGTTGAGATCGAATATTATATATGAGAATAATATTGAACTTATTGAAGGGATTCTGTGTAGTTTCAATGATGATGTAGAGTTTCAATTGTTGGTTTGGTTGAATATGGGGCCGATAGACCTTATTTTTTTTGATTAGTATACTAACATATTTTTAAGAACTGTATATAATGGAATAATTTAATTTATCTGTTAGATTGGGTGGGTCCCAAGAGATATCATCCCAGACATTGTTGTATTGTCCCTTGATCTTGAATCAGGAAATGAAACTATGGATATATCCAATGGAAAATGTAACATGATTAGAAGTACTTGCCATAAAATCACAGATGGTGACATTCTGATGTGGGCTAAAGTGTTTTTAGTGAAACTAGAGTGAGGCCAAGCAGAACTAAACTCATAAATAGCAGAAATAAAGTCAGATCAGTAGAAATCAGAGTTGAGTTGAGTAGATAATAGAAAAAGGTCAAAAGAGATGTTAAAATAACTACAGTCAGAAATGAAGCAAAGTCAATTAGAAATAAGTCAGTAATAAAATTGTGTCAAGATAAGTTTAAAAACAGGATAGCTGAAATAAAATCAGAAATGTTAGAAATGTATTTGGAAATGATATAAATAAGAGCAAAAACAGTTAGGCAGATGCAGGTTTTGGAGGAGAAATTTAAAAGGCAGGGTATAGAGGTGAAGGCAGTCAAAGACCCTGTTAGAGATCAAGTATTTCAGCTAGAAGCAGTATAGACAAGTGTCTCAACTCAATTACAACAAACTAAATAGAAAGTGATAGTTCAGTGTTACACCTTCAGGAGGGGATTAAAGAAAATTTTGGCAAAGCTGAAAACATGATGAAAAATAAGGGACTTGAGTGTCAGATGTTACATGGTCAGTATAATAATGAGTGTAAAGCAGAAATTCAACATAAATTTAAAGTTTGAGAAAAAAATTGGGGTTGTCAGGCAAATTATAGAAAGGTATCAGGACAATATCCTGTATACCCAAGGCCAGTATGGTATGGATCAAAACCTAAATAATCAGGTTGCTCAGATTGTTAAGAGAATAGATAAGTTGAGAGTAGGAGAAAAAGCTGTACAAGCCATGAAGATAAACCTAGCTGAGATGGATGAAAAATGTCAGAAATTTAAGAAAAAGAATTAGATAATGTAAGGAATAATATGGGTCAACAAGTTATTTTAGACAAGGCCAAAGAGAAACTTAGAAACAAATTTAATTGTAAATTTTGAAATTACCAATTAAAGTTGGAAAAATTTGTACAGGATATGATAATACTGAATCCCAATTCAAAGTTGAATATAGAGCCACTAAACATTAGGGAGTCAGATGTTACTGAGGTCAAAGAGGTTTATTGTCACCCAAAATATCATTGTTCCAAGAATTTATAAGGGAACCTCAGGCCCAAAAAGCCATATCCAGAGAATTCAAATTTAAGTAGAGGGAAGATGAACTATGGAAAGGATTCAGGGGATTCCATGGCCCTCAAATTTCTACATGTGAAACCTTCATGGGAGAACACAGGAAAAATCTGCATGAGTTTTTACAAAACTTAGCAATATTGTTTGTGTTATGCCCCTTGTCAGAAGGAGAAAAGATTACTATTGCTAGCAGTTACTTATACTACTCTTCCAAGGACTTGTGTCAGTCATTATTTGAGAAGCCACATAGCTTTGCTGACTTTAAATACCTTTTATTATTTAGCTTTTGGGAGAAGATAAGCAGAACAATTTGAGGTATCAGGTTTCGCAAAAAAGGTGCAGTCTTCTTAAAAGTAGTTATAACCAGTTCTTTCAAAATCATACTGTAAAACTAAAAACTCTTACTGCATACCTTCTGTCTGAATCACAAATAGTGAAGATATTGTGCTACAACCTTCCACAACATGTTGAACAATTCCTTATAGTGTCAGACTGGAAGATGATTGAATAGGTGGTAAATGTCTTGGGTTTTCTAGAGATTAGTGATCGAGGAGGAGATGGTAGGGGTAACATTAATAGAGAAAATACTCCAATGTAAGTAGTATCAGTATTCTGGGTAGATCATGTGAGAAACAAATATAGAGTGGTTAGGAGTGGTAGTAGCAGTAGGTATAGGCTATAAATTAGAGGTAAGCCATATTATAATCCTCACTCATCTATAGGAAGGAAGGATGATTGTAACATACCATCCATGAGTAGGATAAGAATTCCTAAAAAGGATCAGACCAATATCAAGAGGCCTGAAGCATTAAACATATAAAGGTCACAGTTTAATTTCATATACTGAAAAAACACACAATAATTAAGAGATTGTTGTTTGTCCAATTCATTTTTTCATTAGGAAAAGGGATTGTGACCATCCAGATTTGCACCATGAAAGAATGTGAGAAGTTCACATGGTGCTAATAGTGATCAAGGGTTGCTAATAGATAAAATATGAATTGTGACATAACTTAGTATATAATTGAGTTGAAAAGTTCTCAGGATGTTAGTTATGGTGTACCAATAATGAAATTTTTTCTATATGTATATCTAATAGTGGCAGCGGAAGGTGGACTATATCAGGGTTGTTGGATGAAGAGCTAAACTAGTAGGAATGTTTGTCTGTAAGGCCATAATGAGTGCTTATCCATTTTTTAACCTAATGTTTATTGCCATTCCAATATCTAACTTGTATGTGTGGGTACATGTCCATTCACCTCATCTCATACTTCACACCTCATTAATATTTCTAATTATCACTCAAAATATCCATTTTGTAATAACATTATTTATTTGCCATACAAATTGTTAATAAGTCAGTCATTAATACACCTCTGGATTAATGGAAAAACAAACGCACACACACACACCATCAGTTTTTTTTTTTCTATTAATTATTTATTGTATAAAATCTGTCATTTGAAATTGTAAAAGTTATTTCATTTATTATTAATTAATATTTATAACTTGATATTTTTTTTTATTTATTTCAAAACTCTATTATTAACATTTTACAAGCAATACATTCTTTCATATTATTAACCTCATTATAATTTTAAAAAGGCATGGCTAAATAGAAGGAATATTTCAGAAAAGTTTTAAAAAAGCCTTCGGAAAGAATTTTAGAGAAGGTGGAATGATTTTCTAAAAATATAATAAAACAAGTGAACTCAATAGTTTCATTGGAAACCCTACTATTTATTTTTAATAAGGAAATTTCTTTTATTCTACTCAATCATAAATACCAACACATAATCCTGAGAGACACTGGATAATATTTCTTAACATGGAAGGCTAAATGTTCAGAGGTACAATAGTTTTTAACTTTTTATCAATTAACAATTTGAACTTACTTTATTCATAATGCATAGATATTATTTAGAAAAATCACTAATACAATTTTAATATAATATATTTATATTAAATATTGTAACAAAGAGAGTGATTGTAAAATGTATGTTGTATTGTGTAATGTAATATTTTATTGGCTCTTCTTTAATAAACTAATAATCAGCTTTTTAAGCTAATGCACATGTACTTTGTGGATATTAACAATAAATAAATATTCCCATTTTCCAATACAAGATAAAGTCTTTGTGAAAGAATAGAATACATCAGCTATTCTTTCAACCCAAACATTTATGTATGGGCAAATCTTAAGTACTGGAAATGTGAATAAATTTCCTACTTTATTACATAAAGAAAGGCTGGAACAGAGAAATTATTCCTTCTAATACTCTACATTATTATAATAATTATGGACATTAAATTACCTTACCATTCACAACAATATAGCAGTGAAAGAATGCTTGACACTAATATTTTTTAATTATTGATCAGAAGCATATATAAACATGGATGATTAAGTAACTTTGATCTTGATCATTATTAAAATGTATTACATGTTGGAAATTTTAGACAAAACAGAGTTTATAAATAGAATAAATGGATCCTAATATATGCAAAAGTTGCTCATGATGTCCATTAGAAGATCCTAAGAACATTGGAGGTTATGACTGTTTTTGCCAAATCCATGTATAACATGCAGGAATAATATTTGTACATTTAATGTTTGTTATTCATTTTATCATCATGAGCTATGTGTGCATTTTGTTATATTTAAAGTTGTCAATTATGGAAAAAAATAAAAAATAAAATAAAAATGTACTTTTATTTTAATGGCAGAAGGTTTGATATATGAAAGATCTATATGTGTATTTATTTATTTTATTTTATGTTTAATTTGATATTAATTTGGTTTATTATTATTATTATTATGTACTGATATGGATATCTCCTCTAGAACATCTTGGAGATTGTTGGTATAAGTTATACAAAATGGGTAATATTTTCATTTGTTGTATTATATAAAATATTATATATTCCTGTGCTCAGCTTATTGGTGCAAATTGCATGTTTTATCATCATCCATTACTTATTAATAGTTAGTAGATACATGAAAACATTTATGCCAGTATTGCTGGATGATTAAACTTATTGGATAATATTTACACTAATTTGAAATTTGATGTTTATGATTTTTCAAAGATATTAGCCTCATTCATAATTTAATTAATGCTAATATTGTCTGATGTGATTTTATAAATATTTCATACAAGATCATATATTACCATGTGTGTTCACTAGCAGAATCTATTGTCTAAAAGGTAAAATTATGCTTATTTGTTTCTTATCGGTTGTGGCTGATGCTATGACTAAAAACTGAAAATTCAAGAGTTTGTCTGTTATGGATTTGTTCTACATGAAATGTGTTATATGCATTTTGAATGGAGAGTTGGTTGAGAGGATGATCATGCTATTTAAATTGAGTAACACTCATTTATTTGTTTATCTATTAAACTGAGGATGGTAATGTATTTCTTTATTTGATAGTCTGCAATAATTATATTTCTTAAAGGGAAGTGATAGATACTCCATTTATTCAGGGAAAGTTGGCTAAGTTCAACACCATTTGTGTTAGAAGAGTTGATAGTTACTATATTGATGAATTAAATTGATGTTTGGAGTTGTTGTTAACCCCCACACATTTATTTGACATTATTTTTGCTCTCCCTTTTCATTCCAAGTATTTATCATCATGTAGTATATGTTAGTTTTTTCAGATAAATATTTAATTATTTTCGGTAATATATTTGAAGTTTGATTTATGATTTAAAGATTAGCTCACTGTGCAATCCTTATTGTGATGTTTATTCATTTTGCAAGTCAATCAATGGAAAATATAATGAATAAAATACATTGTGATTTTGAATATATAAATGCGCACACATTCGCTGATACGATAAACCTATAGATATAGGAGACCATTGCTGGAATTGTAACCTCTAAGTAGCTTGTCAAATCATATCACCCATCTTATCATAATTCCATTTATTATTATTGTTGGTAATTTATCCTCCTGGCATGAATGTAATATTGTATTACAAAATTTTATTTTATTTAAGGCTAGTGTTAATAAAATGATTACTTCATTTCATATAACAGACATAAATTTGTAGACATACGGAACTAATGTAAATGACATTAATTGATTGTTTGATATCGTTGTCTTAGTATATTGAAAGCACAGAGTGGGGATAGATGATATAAACTTTGGTATATGAATTTTTAATTATTTTTTTGCTGCTAATAATTTAACTAATTGAGTTGTAAACATTATTGAAACAACATATGAGAAATAGCCTCCAAATATTAAGTGCTATTTTATGTAATTTAAATGTTGTTTTATTTTATCCAAGTGTTAATTGGTGAAGTTTGTAATCAAAGTAAATTAGTTAAATCATAAGCGATGTTTGTAAAGGAACGTGTTTTGTAATAAATGTTTTGTTGAAATAAGATTCCCTCTTAATTATTTTATCATATACGTCCGATTGACCATTTTCACATGCACATATGTTCAGTATAATATAATTATACTATTTATCAATTTAATAGTATATGCAATCTATCATGATAACACTGAATTAATTGATCCAATCATTATAAATGCCAAGAATAGTTTATAACTTCTTTAAAATTGTATAACTTTCAGTTTAATGGTATATGTCATTTATTTAAACAATACAGAGTTAATAGATCCAAACATTGTATACTGTCAAGATGTAGATTTTATCTTGTTTAGAATAGATAGTGATGTGAGATATAAACATACGTGATCATTATCATTGTCTATCCTTTATTTTATTGTAATAATTGTCAGTTTCACAATAGTGCTCATTAGTAAATAGTCATATTATATGAGGATTGACTTATTATTATACAAAAGAGCCCTGAGATCAGTTCATCATTTAAATAAACATTGATATAGCTGTGCAATCTAAATTAAATGAAAGTACATTTATTATTGTTATGGTGATCCCCAAACATAGTAGATGAGTGGCATGATTCGTCCAGCAAATAATTTCATGGTGAGAGAATTGAACAAATCTTGATTTTGAATTAATCCACAAATTACTTCCTTTTGATAATTTAAATAAATGCTTATAATTTAACTAAATGAACATTATATACTTGTTATAAACAATGACGACTGTCAATTCCTCTACAAGCTTTGTGATAAATGCTTAGCCAGAGCCAGCACTTAAACTATCTCTGAAAGGAACACCTCCCCAAACGCCTGACCATGGTTTCATGCTTTGGCACTCCTCAGAGAGGTGTCAGGGTAGGTTTACACACTGGATCTAAAAATCCCAACCCTAAGCCAAGCACTTATCTAAAAGTTATCTAGTGAGTGGGAAATCTGAAATTTTCAGACATCTACATGTCTTCAAACCCACCTATCCAAATCAAATAGCTATATGGGGCTGATAAATCTTCAGCCATACTATATATTAGGAGTCTTAGCAATATAAAATTATATAAGACTTATGGCAGAGACTATAAATAGACAAAATAAGAGTCATAGGCCCGACGACTCCAACTCTTCCTCTTGAGTTTTAAACAATAAGGGTTTCCCCATTCCCCTCCACACCTTTGTTAAAAAACTTTAACAAAGGGCCCCAAAACCCCCCACCTCACTAATCCCATAAAACACTTATATATATATATATATATATATATATATATATATATATATATATATATATATATATATATTTATATATATATATATATATATATATATATATATATATATATTGTACAATGTGTCTTTATTAATATATTTGGTGTTATAAGTTCTATGTTACTTAAGATCATATTTGTAATTTCTAAAAAGATATATCAAAGGCTTGTATGGTGGAAAATCTGAGTATGTGGATTTGAATTTCTTTTAGCTAACCTATGCATTATTATTTATAGGTCTTCCTAATGGTGCCAATTCTGCTCTTTAACCTTGAAACTGGATTTTCTTCAGCATCCAGTAAACATGTTAGTTGTCCCTTACTTCTGAACAAAACAACTTGTTAATATCATCAGTTTTCATTTAGATGATAATGATATATTTCCTTATCGGTTTTAGAAATAAACCTTTGATTTATTTTTAAGAGTTTATTTTTCAATATTATTTTAAGGCCAGTTCTATGTTGTGTATTCTTCTCCTTACCACTTTCGTTCTTCAATCTCATTGATCATAATCCTAATGACACTTTTCATGAATTGAGATTCATATTTTTTATAAAATGTTATTTAATCATAATATGATTTATGTATTTGAATAAAGGTATTATTCCATTTCTAGTATTTGGTTTCACATCCTTGGTCATAATACTTTAGGTCCACTATATTTTAGGCTTTTTAAATATTTATATTTATACACTCAGTCAAAGTTTATAGGCTATCATATGAATTACACAATTTATGGCATATATTGACATTTTTGCTTCTTTGTATGTGTCATTGTATTTTCAAGTGCTATCCATTGTTTAATCTTTCTATTTTGATCACCTCTTTAATTATGACAAGAAAAAAAAATTCATTATTTTAATTTACACTTAAGTTAATTAGGAATAGTTGCATTATTTAAAGGTTCATAAATTTTATTATAGTTGTGACATTTGTCTTCTATAAAGGTAGCCTTATATTGAAGTCTTCCCTCATGATAGCTGTGCCCTGGATCATCTCTAAAAAATATTTCAAATTTAATTTCATGATAAATGTCAATATTGTGGTGTAATTTCATAAATTCATTCATTCCTTTACCATTGGTATTTTCAGCATGAAATCTCTGGTTAATATTTTTAGTATTTGAGTTTATTTTAATCATCATGGGTTGATTAATTAAACCATGTTTAATTTCATATTCTTGTACTTTTAATTCCAATTAACGTTTGGAATTATCACCTGTTTGCTTTTTCTTATAACATTGCAATTTATAATAAAAAAAATTCTAAATTTTAATTTATAAGTCAATAATAAATATTATTATGAGAAATAAACATCATTTTTTTAAACCATCTGTTGACTATATTATATTTGTCTCCAATGCTCTTGGACATTCGTTTTATTATCCTCAAAACTAATAAATAAAATTAAATACCAATAGTACTAGAAGTTTGAAACAAACTTGTCAATAAAAATTAATAATAATAATAATAATAATAATAATAATAATAATAATAATAATAATAATAATAATAATAATAATAATAATAATAATAATAATAATAATAATAATAATAATAATAATAATAATAATAATAATAATAATAATAATAATAATAATAATAATAATAATAATAATAATAAAACTTACCAAATTCTGGACAGCTTAAAAATGGAGCTTTAGTCCACATCCCATTACTGCATACACCTTTGATTTTAGCACATGTGGTAATGCAGCGCAATATTAGCTTTGCTCCATCATTCAAATAATCTCCATATCGTACTGTTTCTAGATTTTTATATAATGTTTGATTTTGTTCGAAGGCTACATAATTACTAAGAGTCTTAATATAATAAGGAATTTGACAACCTAATAAATCAATAACAATCAGTTACAGTTTTGTATTATAATATAAACCACATGTAAACTTTATATATGAATTATTATGAAAGTCATAAAATATCCCTTCTCTCTTTCTCTCTCTCTCTCTCTCTCTATATATATATATATATATATATATATATATATATATATATATATATATATATATATATATATATATATATATATATATATATATATTTTTTAACAGAGAGAGAGAGAGAGAGAGGAAGAATTAAAAATACATAAAACAATATATATAAATATTCTACAATTATCTAATTCATATAAAAATACAAATTATTTGCCATAAAACACTTCTAACAAGCCATCTTAAATATTAATTATATTCAATTCCTAAACAACTTTCTTAAAATAATACCCGCTATATATTTAATTAAACCAATATTTTTTTTTCATTTAACAACCTATTCATTACATATGTAATATTATCATTCTTCTTTTATAATTCTTTTGTAATATGTTGAAATAAAAATATTATTAGTTTAAAATAAAATACAATATTTCTTTATTTAACATGATATAAATAATAAATTCCTAGAATGACATTCAAATATTAAGAATAGGCGAAGGATTTTCCAGAAATTGTAAACACAAATGAATAAATCTACATATTATAACCAATTGGGTTACATAACACACATTAATATATATATATAATAAAAGAAAACTAGTAATAAACACAGAATACTTTTGGTAGATATTTTTCTATACTTCCTAAAATAAAATAATAATAAGTAAAGGGTTAAATAACTCCAGATTGAAAATAAAATTTCATTAGAAAATTAATATTTAAAAAGTTCTGATAAATAAAAATTAATATTTTCATTCTGATTTGAAAATTTAAAAATATGCATGGTTTCTGATAATTATAAAAATGTCTATTTTTAAAATCTTTTATTTAATAGCTATGAAAGTAAAAACATGTATATAGTTCACACCTTTGGTCAAATTCCAAAATATTAAACTTAATTGATAACAGCCAATGTATTTTGGCACCTGACTTAACTAAGGTTATAAAAGACTGATAAAAATATCAGTTAGTTTGGCTTGTAGTTTTGTAAAAGTTATCCAGATGAGGCTGTTGAGTAATTTCTGTAAGAAGAGATCAGCTGAAAAGTTGATTACAATATTTTTGGCAGCTTGTTGAAGTTTGCAGCAATTGGTTTTAGCTGACCATAGAGTTTGCAAAATAGCTACCATGAGCTGATGTAGCTGATAGCAGACTCTTTTTCTTTGCAGGAATTTGAATTTACAGTGAGAAAATGACTCACTTCTTTGTGCTGAGATTCATAGCCTTAAATGTGGAGATGACAGTTGCTTGCCTGAAATCTATCAAACTAAGACAGCTTCTTGCCTTCAACAACTCTTACCTGTAATATATGGGTGATAAACCATCAAACTGACCAAGAAAATGTTTCTATCTTGCCCAGGAAACCCCAGCTTTCTGAAGAATTAATTACATGTATGCTGCAGTCAGATATATGCAGAGAAACTACAGCAGATAAATGTATACAAATGGTAAGTTATTTTAAAAGAATTCATTTAAAAAGACATAAAGAACAATATTATTTTTTAAGTTGGTTAAAAATTTATATATTTTAAAAGAATATACAGTAACTTTGCTTGAATTATAATTAAAAGTCAAGAATAATTTATTGGCCTCTAGGACATTAATATATATATATATATATTAATGTCCTATATATATATATATATATATATATAGATATATATATATATATATATATATATATATATATATATATATTACAAAAAATGAAAAAGATATTTAAGAGAAAAGATCTTTTAGACTACTAAAGAAATGGGCAATTATATAATTTTAAATTTAAAAAATTAACCTGATGGAAAAAGGAGTTATTTTTATATAGAAATCAATCAACAAGAATCCCATCAAGAAATTTAGATTATATATATATATATATATATATATATATATATATATATATATATATATATATATATATACATACACACCTTAATTTTGTTTTTTTGTTATTAATAAACTTGTATTTAATTGTTAAAAATTGATTACATCATCTCTTGGTCACATACAGTAATAGAACTTCTGTTCTCTGAGCTAGATTCATGCATGGGGTGAATATATAAATGGGGATGGGTATATTAGTGTTTTTGGAGCATCCAGCAATGATCATTCATCATTCTGGTTGGCACAAAAGATAATACTTTTTAAAGTCCATGCACTATATTTTATTTTAGTTTAGCCTTATTAGAAGTTATGTTTATAGATGGCCAGTACAAGTGGCCAGAGCATTGATGATGGTCATCATGTTTTAAATGTCCCAGCATTATTATTTCAATTTATGATTCTTATATATTCTGATGGATGAGCACTTAAGTGGTGCATCTACATTATGTTTAAATAATTGCCTAAGGTGGCAAAGACTTGATAGTTAGCCTGGCCTACAGAAGATCTATTTCCAATCCAGTCACAAGATTGACTGTTGATCTATATTTTTTATTGTTCAAATACAGCCACAAGATGGACTGTTGATTTTATTATATTTGATTAAATGATCATTCCTGATGATGAATGTTTTATTTTGAGTATTAATTATATTTACTTGTAATTGTTTTTATTTTATAATGTTGGATGATAGTTACTTGTGCCTTTAGTTGCTCTTCTGATCTCATCAATGATCTCACAGATATTTATAATCTTCTGCTCCCCTTAAATATTTTATACTTACATATACATTTGTAAATTATTGATTATTTCATTTTATTGTTGACTTGGGAGTAATGATAATTTCCTTCCCCCAGTACAAGACTAGTGATGATGATTTGTCCATCACCCTGGGTTCACATCATTTCCTTCACTTCGATAGCCCTATCCCATTACAATACACATCTTTTAAATTAGAAATAAGTTCTTTCATAATCTAAAATTATTATGGAATAACAAATATATTTTAATATTTATGGAAAATAATTTTAAAATAAATAAACACAGGGGCTTTTTAATAAATAATCTCAATAGACTGAAGTGATGTCGAATAATAATATGCAATTACAATTTTTAATAACGCAAAATACACTTTTCTTAGATGTAATTCTAATACTTAATATAATTCAAGAAAGTGAGACATTTTAATTTCAATGTTAAAGTACTCTCTAAAACAAAACATTTAAGAAAATGCATTATAACTTCCAATTATTTAAAATTCTGATGAAAGAGTGTATGATGTGCAAAAATGTGTATAAGTCATATCTTAATAATAAAAAATAATATATATTTCATGAAAAAAACAAATCACAAATTTAACATATTATTTAAGTCCACAAAGTCAAGGGCTTTCGCACATATTATTTTCAAAATTATTTCAGAAGATTAAATGTGTAAATACATTTATAAAAGAATAATTATATTGAGTTAGTAAAAATTATCTAGTAGTTCAAAGTGGACTTTCTATTATTTTAAATTCTCAAAAGTTCTCACATCTTCAAGTATTTACAATTATAGTTTCGTTTTCATGAGTAGTGTTCCTTTTATGAATATTTGAAATTAGTTAAAAATGCAAACTTACTAAACCAAAATCAAAGGAGCGGTAAAAGAGATGTATATTGTGTATTTATATTAAAATATAATTTACAATTTTGAAGTTAATTATTTATCATATTTATGGCCTTACTCAATAAAATATAAATGCAGGTCGTATATGTAAACAATATATGATTTACATTTTAATAAATCAAATATGCTAAAAGATGTAAGGTGAGAATTTCTCAATAACTTAATAAAGAAAACTTAACTGACAGAATAAAGCCATGTGGATATATTACACATAATTTACAAAATGCATTACCACCAACATACTATATACCTATTGATAAAACTGAGAAAAGGCAAAGTAAATGTGTGATAGCATATCACATGATTAAGTGCACCTCTCTTTGAGAACTATAGTAAAAAAGATCTAGTACTATTTCAGTAATCAAGAAATGATGTCAATGGACATCAGAGATGAAAATGGTAAATTGGGTGGCATTAACACAGAAATACGTTCTTTAGAAATCCCTAAGAAATATCTCAATAAAATGAGAAGATAGTATATACTGCAATTTCTAACAAAACTGGAAATGTCAGCATTTTTATATGAAGAAAAATTCTAAAGCTACAATCTCAAAGCAAATATACTGTAACTAATGGATGTGAAAGATGTATCTTCCGCAATAATAATAATAATAATAATAATAATAATAATAATAATAATAATAATAATAATAATAATAATAATAATAATAATAATAATAATAATAATAATAATAATAATAATAATAATAATAATAATAATAATAATAATAACAATAATAATAATAATAATAATAATAATAATAATAATAATAATAATAATAATAATAATAATAATAATAATAATAATAATAATAATAATAATAATAATAATATAATATTTCATGTATAAATAATTTATATAAAAAAAGAACAAAACTATTTTAAAATATGAAAATATCATTTGCTGATATTCTGAAAACTTTAATCTAAAAATTATTTTTAAAAATTGCATACGCAACAGGTAAAATATTATGCATCCCAAATAAAAACATTGTATGTCAAGTCATAAGTATAAATAAAACATTAACCCTTTTGCAATTTAAAATAAATAAATTAAAAAATAAAAAATAAAACGTTTGTTTCTTTTGTTTTTCCACCATTAAACCATTAACAGAAAATGGAACAGATTATTTGATAATAAATTTCTATGGACAACAAAAATATCCAATGCACAAACATAAGGTAATTAAAATTTAAAAGCACTTTATGGTTATCCTAAATGAAGATTCAAAATAAATTATTCTAGCAAAGTATAAGACTATAAGATATGGTCATTCAGTGAATAACTTTCCATAGATTTAAACAACAATAATTATTTATTCAGTTGTTATTTATTTTTCTTACTTAATACTTGATAGTCAACAATTAATCCTTTAAGAACAATAAATTAATTAACAGTAATAAAAGTGTGTTCAGCAGGAGAAATACTTCTTTTCAAATATCACATTTTAAAACTGAATTGGTAGTTTTCGTAAAAGCACAAAAAGAGAGAGAGAGAGAGAATGCAGACTTTCACATAATTAATATTGGAGGTAACGTTCATTTAAATTGAATGTAAATATAATGTTATTTTTAAAATTATGTTATATATTCCTTAATATATAACTTTTTTTCTTTTGTAAAAAAAATCTTATGTATTTTGGAAATGTTGTTTTTGGCGCTTTGACGCTCCCCTTCGTGAAAGGTGTTGTAAATGAGAATTTCAATGGTTCGTTGTGCCCTTTTTCGAAGCGTGCTCTTCGTTGTTGCATGGTGTCTCTGTTGATGCCCTTTTCTTTCTCCGTAGTGTTGGTTCGGCTTCGGGTGCGGGTATGAAATGTGCCCGTGTTTAGTTGTTCAAAATGCGGCGCGTTTGTTTGGGCTCATTGAGGGTCCGATGTTGGCCAACCTGGTGTTATTGTGGTTTGTTTCCCCAATATGGGTGTGGCACGGCCGGGGACAGGAAAGGAGTCACCACTGTGGGGTGACGCTGGATCATGTATCTTTGGGTTATTAATCAACCTTTAGTGTTGGGTGGAGTTCGATTATGCTGATTTGTTGCTTGGTTTTGTTGTTTATTGGATTTTTAGGGATGTGGGGACCGCTGGGTAGATTGGTGCGAGGCAATTTATCATCTATTGTGCTGTTAAATTTCTGCTTTCCTCCTAATAGTTTGTATTTGAATCCTGCTGCTAGTAGGTCTTTAATGTATTGTTTACATTTTTTTATTTTATTTAATTGTTTTAAATAATTTTAAGCTTTTGGGGGGTGTTATTAGGTGTGGTTTAATTGTTTAAGTTTTTTTTTGAAGAATTTTGGTTGTTTTGTTTTTATATGTGAGAAATGTTTAGTTGTGTTTGTTTGGTTGTATTTTAAAATATATTTTTAGTGTATATAAATCATCTACTATCTATATTGGTCTGGGTGTGTTGAATTTTTGGTATGGTTGTTCTATTTTTAGTTATCGGTAAGCCCGTAGGTGTACTTTATCTAAAGGGAATGGGTCTTGTATATTTATTCTCTAGGCATTTCTCATTATATTTGGTGTTTTTCTATTGTTGTCCTTTTTCGCTATGTGGGTTTGTTTTTTTCGAATAATTGAAAGTTTTTTGTGTGGTGTGGTTTATTTTTTAAAGTTTTTTGTGTTAAATATTCTTTTTCATTTTTAATAAATTCACACTCATTTTTTTCTTAAAAATTTTGTTGTGGTGTAGTTATATGTCATCAATAAACAAATTAGTGTTCTTGTGGTTATTTTTTTTTTCTTTTTCCTTTTTAAGTATAGGCCTTTATTATCTAAATATAACATTATTCAAATTTTCAACCAACATTTTATTTTTTCATTATAGTCTAAAAATAATTTTTAAAATACCGTTACAAAAATTTTTCTATCTATATAAACATCCTCAATTTTGTTTTCCTTTCAATAGATACAAGCGTTAAACTTTAATCCTCATCAACAAGTTTAAAGCTTTCTATTTAGACCATGTTAAATAGGAAGAGGAATAAACAATTACTTAAAACACACAAGTCAAATAAAACTAGAGGAAGTCAAAATAAAAAGATATAAACCCCAACTACCAGAAAGGTCCCTACATCCCTAAAATATCCAATAAACTACGAAACCTTAAACAAATTCAGCATAATATTCAGAACCCACAACACTAATAGGTTGATTAATAACCAAAGATTACATAACCACATGGTGTACTCCATTTCCTGCCCCAGCGGATAGCCCATATTATGGAACAAAGCCACAATTAACACCAGGTTGCTCAACATCGGTACACCTTCAATAGACCCAAAGAACAGCAGTACATTCTGCATTTTTGAACATACTAAACAACAGCAATTCATACCCGCTAACCCCTTATTTTATCTCAAAAAACACTACAAAGATAAAAGGGCTCACATCACAAACATCCATACAACAGAAGAGAACTCTTCGACATTTCAAAGCTACTTAACAGTAACTTATTTGAATATTCTCATTTACATATATCAAGACATTTCCAGGCATAGTAGAGCTCAAATTCAGCCAATTTATTACTAACTATATTTTTCTCTAATAATTTACAATTAAGTATTTTTCATTTTTAAATAAGGAGAAATTAAAAACATTTATTACAAAAAACAAAAAAAAATTTAAACATTTAAGATTAAATACGAACATTTTTCTCTAAATCAAGGATTATAACATACCCAACTCCTTTTGGTGAAAAAATAGAAAATTTACAATAATTAAAATAGAAAGATTGCAGAAACAACTTTGACACATAACTCACGTGCATCTTTAAAAAAAGATAAAACAAGACTAGTATCAGTGGAAAGATAAAAAAACGGGTTTCTAATATTAAAATTGAAAAAAAATACCTATCTATTAAACAAAATAAAAACGCATTAACAAGCGTTGTTAAAAAACAACACTCCCAAAAACAAGAAAAACCCGGCCTAAATATGTAGGAGAAGTGGACCCCTAGCATTAATAGCACCAACTCCATTAATAAAGAGCTATTATCACCAAGCAAATACTAAATAACGTGTAGAAAGGACGAATAAAAGTTTAAACTAAACAAATTAAAAAAAATATTTCAAAGAAGAAAAGTTGTTTTATTAAAAATTACAAATAAAAAAATAAAATATTAAAGGGTACATATAACACTTTAACAAACGAGGGATAAATTTATTAATGGTTAACTTTCAAGGAAAGGGATCACTAAATCAGTATTACAGGATTTATCCTTCTGCCACTAGACCTCCGAATGTTTGCCAATTAAACAAAAAACCAGGAACTTAGATTAATGATGGATTTTGCTCTCACTATTTCAAACCCAAATTGGTTAATCAATTGATCATAGATTACCTTAATTTTGGCTCATACACAATAAATTCATCTTTTCAATTATTTCAGATTAAAAATCAAATCTCTCACAACTCTGCTATGCACGATGGATGTGAAAGAATATATGGATCAATCAATAGAAAAGCACATCAATTATACATGAAGAGTTGCTGCGAATATCTTGTCCTAACGAGAAATTAAATTCATTATGGTTTTCTTGACAGGCTTGACTCCATATTTTCATCTTTTGAAGATAAAACAATGCAAGATGGTTGCCCATGGGCCTCCCTATCAGTGGCGTCTTATCCAGTATATACTTAAATAAATATGAACAATCCATTATTCCAAAATATTTCAACACTAACCCAGACTCATATATATATGATATGTAGATGATATTTTCATTATAGCTCTAAAAATAATATTTTAAATATACAAGCAATTACAAAGCACAACTAAACTATTTTTTCTATCATATATGAAAACAATAACAAACCAAATATCTTGATCTTTCCTTGTCAAAGAAAATAGATTAAAATGCTTGTTAAACCATTTGAAACCAAGCTGCACCATCCTAATTCTAAACACCTGCATGCACAAATTCGCAGGTCTTAAAGCATTTCTATTTAGAACCATCATTTGTGTAAATATGAAGCACATAGGAAGAAATTAAACAATTACATTAAAGACCTACTAGCACAGGATTCAAATACAAAACTATTAGGAGGAAGTCATAAATTAAAGCACAATAGATATAAATGCCTGCACCAATCTACCCAGAATAAGATCCCCTACATCCCTAAAATATCCAATAAACTAACAAAACCTTAAGCAAAAAATTCAGCATAATATTCAGAACTCCACCAACACTAATAGGTTGATTAATAACCAAAGATTACATTGACAGGTACCCCACATGTGGTGTACTCCATTTCGCCCAGGCCGGATGCCACGCCACATATTATGGGGAAAGAAAGCCACAATTAACACCAGGTTGGCTCAACATGGTACACCTTCAATAGAGCCCAAACGAAAGCAGTACATCTTCTGCATTTTTTGAACATACTAAACAATCAGGCACAATTTCATACCCGCTAACCCCGTTATTTTATTCAGAAAACAATTACAGGAGAAAGATAAAAGAGGCATTCTACATCAACAGAGACATCCATGCAATCAACAGAAGAGACACGTGCTTCGACATTTCGAAAAAATGGGCTACTTAACAGTAACTCATTTGAATATTCTCATTTACATATATCAAGCACATTTTCACAAAGGCTATGAGTATGAGGCACGGTTCCTCGAAAACGTTCAGCCAAATTTATTACTAACTATATTTTTTCTCTAATAATTTACAATTAAGTATTTTTCATTTTTAATAATATAACGTATTTTAATATTTTAACTTTTGTTACAAGTTTTTTTAGAAGAATGCGAATTAATCAATTAATCTCCCAAAGATCTAAGAAAATGTATTTCTTTCCTCTAGGGGAAAACAGTGATACTAAATAAATTCCATTTATGCTGTCACGAAAACACTAGAAAATATTTGGTCATTAACTGACAAATAATTAATTGCTCATTTAAGCAATATTATACAATAAAGTTAAGGATTTTTATTTTACAGATATATGAATGATTTTATACACAATTGATAATATAAATACGTATTAAATAAGTGTATATGAAATGAAATTTTAAAGTTTTTTTTTTTTTTTACATTTGGTAAATTATTTTCAGATAATAGTTTATAAACTACTGTTTTAAGTAAAACTATCCTAAAGTTTTTCAATACATTTAAAATATTGTTGTTGCTGATAATTTTCACTATTGTGCAACAAATTTAAATATTAGACATATATACTTAAATGTCTTTTGAAACTCATAAGTTCATATGTCATCGTCATGGTGATAATAATGGATATTAAAGTTTTCTAATACACAAAGTGTAAATAAAAGTAAGTTAAATATTATAACAAATAACTAATTTTACCATTGAAAATGGCTGGAATAAATATATATAGTTCCTGGAAGTTTAAATAAAGATGTTCTGTTCAGATTACTTAAATTCTTGTTTAACATTACTTTAAGCTAACAAAGTAAAAAAAAAAAAAAAAGATTTAAATAAAGCTACACTTTTATCAAAATTGAAATGATAAAATATGAATAGAAAAAAAAAAAGATTAAATAAGGCTTGTTACTTAATATCACCTACAGGGTGAAAACTTACCCAGAATTATTTTGTTAAATAAACTTCAGATGTCTTTAAATTGATGATACTAAGTCATGGTGATTACTATATTTTAAAATAAAATCAATTCATTGATATTTTTGACAGTTTGTGAATTTAATAAAAGTAAGTTAGAGAATGTGAAACTCTTGTGTAAAAAATATTTAATTAGCGTTCAATCAGGTTGTAAATTTATTTATAACATTTATTGAAATAAATATTACTGTTGTTTTAAAAGAACATTTAATATAATATGTGGTAAGTTAACATACAGATTTTTAATAAATCCCAAAAATGAATATCTAACATTAAGTTTACATTTAAACATTTATAATAAATATTATTAAATAATTTGTATTTGTTTATAAATCGTCAATTTATAAACATGGACAAATTAGCATTCACTTTTATATATATATATATATATATATATATATATATATATATATATATATATATATATATATATATATATATATATATATATATATATATATATATATATATCTATTTTACATACATAAAGGAAGCTGAATCTTAAATTTACTGATCACTTATCCCTAACTCAGTATTGTTTCATGACATTTAATTACAGTGTTTTAAGAATCAATTAAAGGGAAAATGTGATGCAAATACCTAGTCCATCAATACTAGTATTCTCTATATAAGAATCATCATCAACAATGTTCTCATAATGTGATGTAGATCTCTAAATTCTTTATATAAATTGATTTTTGTTTGTTAGTTGAAATATGTCAACTGGCATCCTCCAAAAAAAACCCATCAGAATCGCGAACTTATTTTTATCTCTCAGCTTATAAGAAAGACAACTTTGTCTTTTCCAATGCCAGGGCACACTACTCCTTGCTTGCCATAATATTATATTCTGATCCTTTTAAAATTTTACCTTTTTTATTTTTTTTTATTGGCAACATTATTATAACTTCAGATATACATTTTGATTTTTGAAGTTATTTTATTTTAGTCAAATGTTTTCTCAGATTTTTAATTATTTTAATAATGAAATTCTCCAGTTAATTAATTCACCATCAATTACATTTCATATCTCAAATTAATTTCTGATATTTCCAAAAGCATGAGTATTCATGATATGTTCTATAAACATAGTAATACTTTCACTATTAATACTTCAAATTCTCTAAAGTTATATGAAAGTTATAGACACCCAGTGGTTGAGTTGCTTACAAATGTATTGGAAAAAAAATAGAGAATTGATAGTTATCTTACTATACTATTACATTTCCTTCACTTTCAACTTTGGTGTGTCAAACAATCACACATTGTTAGAATTATAAATTTTCAATTTTTTCTTTAATTATTTAAATTTTTAAAGCATAGTCATGTACTAAAACAAAATGTAAAAAAGTACTAAAAAGGCCAATTGATATCAATCATAATTCACAGTAATATAGTTAATCATAATCTTACACATTTTTTCAGAAGAACAAAAGTTGCACATTTCTTCTTTATGGCCCATCTCATAAATAATATATACTGCTCTTCCATCCATACTATCACACTGTTATAAATTCTAAAATAGTAGTGCATAAATAATCTATTTATGATAGTTTTTACACATATATTTCTGAGAACAAAAGTTGCACAGTTCTTCTTTATTGTCCATCTCATAAATAATACATACTAGTCTTTCATCCATACTATCATACTGTTATAAATTCTAAAATAGTAGTGAATATGCAATCTATTTTCATCTTCAACTCATCAGATTTTCATCATTTCATAGTCCATATATCCCAAACTTCAATGATGGTTTGGATTCAAATTGTTAGGAAGAAAATTATTTTAATCTATCTAGGGAATACTGTTTGCAACTTTTATCTTTCTTTTACTTATTTTCTGATCTAAGGAACCTATTAATCTTTCAATTTCATATATTTTCTGCTTTATATTTAACAAGACTGTAATCAATTGATATTCACATAATCTTCTATTACTGCTTTATATATACATAAATATAAACTTCCCAACAGTTAATATTATATAAGACATCAAAATCAATACTTCAATACTGGTCTTTAAGTAAATGAAACACATTCAATCCCAAGCACAAACTAAAACTTCTTTTCGAGAAAAGATCAGACCGGTCGTTTCTTTTACCTCAATTTATATACATAGGATAACCTTTAACACTTTGGAGAGGAAATGAAGATTTTAAATCAATCATATTATTTTATTATTCAAATTACTTTATATTATTTTTAATTGCTATTCACAAACTTTTACAATTTACAGCTTGCCAATACCAAATTAAATAATAAAATATGTAAATATAAACTTCTCTAAAAAAAAAAAAATCTGCTTTACATTGAAAGCATTTCACTAATTTAATAGATTAATCTCGATGTAATTCATAAATAGGAATTAGTAAAAAAAAAAAAAATGTAAACAAAGTTAATGAAAAACGGCAAGACAAACACACACAAAAAAGAAGATACTTTTTGATACATATCATCCATTACCATATGTGTGGTAAATTTATATGCATACACATTATGAACTAACTGCAGATCTATATCAGTAAAAAGAAATTAGAAAGATTGACAAAGAAATCAAATAATCAAAAGCCAATTATGAAAGTCTTCCAGTATAGATGACATTAATTTTATTTTATTTCATAATTATAAAAACATGTAGAAGATATAATAATTATTTCAACTAATAGTCACTTTGACAAAATATATAATACATTACTGATTTCATTTCAGAATTTTTTGCACACATATGTATATATTTTCAACATTACCCATGACATGATGACAAATGAATTCTGGCCTGATTACACACATACACATACATGTATTTGAAAATATTTATGTATACTTATGTTTAAAAATAAAAGTAAAAAAAAATACAATTTCAATAAATATCTATAAATTAATAAGGTTTATTTTTTTAAATCTTAGTCAAATAGGTTTATTTATTATCAATGCTGCACTTAATTCAAATGAAATTATTGAAGCAAAAAAACAATATTTTATTTTGAAATTTTATATTAGAAAAATTCCTGTGTTTACATTGGATTTGGAGTTCATTAGTTGATTTTAATGCTTAGAAACATTCATAGTCTACAAGCTGGTCAACCGTAACTTCTGATATAAGAAATCAGTAAAAAAAAAAAAGTAAATTAATTGCTTTGATTTATTATTCTAATTATTGTTTTTTTTTTTTTTTGAAAATTGTGTATCTATATTAAAATAAGAATACAATATACTAAAAAATATTTATAAAAATACAAAACTATGAATAATAAAATTAGTATTTGTTAAATTTTCAAGGTGGAATGTTTTAACAAAAGCGGAAATTTTATAATGTGAGATAAAAGCTCTGTTGGTGTTAATTTCACGTAGCATTTTGAAATTGTATTGACTAGAAATTGCATACTGAATTAAAAATTTAGAGTAATCGAAATCTGAATGTGAAAATTGCAGATAGTGGGAAATATTATGTAGACTATATAAAATAGGCGTGTTGTTGATTTAAAAACCGCCCTAGAGGCATTCAGGTTGTTTCTCGGAAGCTGTCTGGCTTTAACGGTGATGGGACGGGGAGGTGGAAGACGACGGTTGGAGCCGCGTGCGTCGCGGCTCGGATCTAGTTTTTTCAACCTCCCTTCAATCCTGTCTCGTTTCAGCCTTTCACTTTTGGGAGCACTCGTTTGCTTACCTGGGGTAGATAAAATGCTAACGAGAGTCGGGGGTAGTGGACGTTACTCGTGGAATGGGTGGGCACTCCTTAGTGGTGCGTCCCTCTTCCCGGTTTCGCTTTTCTGCTTTCCTCGTCATCTCGCGCCACCAGCTTTCGAGTGCAAATTATCCAAAATATTTTTTTTATTTCTTCTAACAGATTTATTATTATTTTAATTTACTAACATTTGTATTGTCCTCTCTTGAATTCACGTTAATACATATAATAACTGAAATACGGACTTATTATATACCTGTATCAATATATGTAATATATAGGGTATATGAGCACAGTCTTTCGCACGACCCACCACTCTGTCTCATAACACTGATACTCTTGATCCCATCTTTTTGGCATATATGGGTTCAGGTATGTCAGAGTTATGAGATGGAGTGGTGAGTAGTGGATCGTGTGGGGGTCTGTGTTTATACATATAGTAAATATTACTTTACAAATGTAAATTGATCAACCATTTTGTGTATGTTTATATTAATAAACACAGTTTTAAATGTATGTATGAAATAGATGTAGACGAATCTTCCCTGGTCTATCAATGAGTGTATTACACCTCTTTGTGTATATTAGAAAGATCACTGTGAATAAAAAGTATATTTTAAAAAACTTATTTGTTTTTCTGACATATTGAAGTTAAGAGTGGAGGTCAATCCCAAGGATAGTATTATTAATTCGAAATCATTGTCAATTAAATAAAGGATAGAAACAAAATCTTACTTTTAACAACTTTTTCTACGAATAATCAATAGAAATTAATTATATGTAAGTAGTAATAAATGCAGCTTTGTCAGAAAACCAAGATTTATTAAGATCTGAGGCTTTACATATTAATAACTGTTTTATTCTTGTTGGCTTTTCTCACTTAGAGAAAATGGATGTATTGTGTTTATTGGTAGCTTGCAGAGGAATTGCCTATTTCTTCTATTTGTCAATTTCCACTTCTATTTTATATAGTCTACATAATATTTCCCACTATCTGCAATTTTCACATTCAGATTTCGATTACTCTAAATTTTTAATCCAGTATGCAATTTCTAGTCAATACAATTTCAAAATGCTACGTGAAATTAACACCAACAGAGCTTTTATCTCACATTATAAAATCTCCGCTTTTGTTAAAACATTCCACCTTGAAAATTTAACAAATATTAATTTTATTATTCATAGTTTTGTATTTTTATAAATATTTTTTAGTATATTGTATTCTTATTTTAATATAGATACACAATTTTCAAAAAAAAAAAAAACAATAATTAGAATAATAAATCAAAGCAATTAATTTACTTTTTTTTTTTTACTGATTTCTTATATCAGAAGTTACGGTTGACCAGCTTGTAGACTATGAATGTTTCTAAGCATTAAAATCAACTAATAAACTCCGAATCCAATATAAACCCAGGAATTTTTCTAATATAAAATTTCAAAATAAAATATTGTTTTTTTTGCTTCAAAAATTTCATTTGAATTAAGTGCAGCATTGATAATAAATAAACCTATTTGACTAAGATTTAAAAAAATAAACCTTATTAATTTATAGATATTTATTGAAATTGTATTTTTTTTTACTTTTATTTTTAAACATAAGTATACATAAATATTTTTGAAATACATGTATGTGTATGTGTGTAAACAGGCCAGAATTCATTTGTCATCATGTCATGGTTAATGTTGAAAATATATACATATGTGTGCAAAAAATTCTGAAATGAAATCAGTAATGTATTATATATTTGTCAAAGTGACTATTAGTTGAAATAATTATTATATCTTCTACATGTTTTTATAATTATGAAATAAAATAAAATTAATGTCATCTATACTGGAAGACTTTCATAATTGGCTTTTGATTATTTGATTTCTTTGTCAATCTTTCTAATTTCTTTTTACTGATATAAATCTGCAGTTAGTTCATAATATGTATGCATATAAATTTACCACACATATGGTAATGGATGATATGTATCAAAAAGTATCGTCTTTTTTGTGTGTGTTTGTCTTGCTGTTTTTCATTAACTTTGTTTACATTTTGTTTTTGTTTTTTTTTTTGTTACTAATACCTATTTATGTATTACATCGAGATTAATCTATTAAATTAGTGAAATGCTTTCAATCTAAAGCAGATTTTTTTTTTAGAGAAGTTTATATTTACATATTTTATTATTTAATTTGGTATTGGCAAGCTGTAAATTGTAAAAGTTTGTGAATAGCAATTAAAAATAATATAAAGTAATTTGAATAATAAAATAATATGATTGATTTAAAATCTTCATTTCCTCTCCAAAGTGTTAAAGGTTATCCTATGTATATAAATTGAGGTAAAAGAAACGACAGGTCTGATCTTTTCTCGAAAAGAAGTTTTAGTTTGTGCTTGGGATTGAATGTGTTTCATTTACTTAAAGACCAGTATTGAAGTATTGATTTTGATGTCTTATATAATATTAACTGTTGGGAAGTTTATATTTATGTATATATAAAGCAGTAATAGAAGATTATGTGAATATCAATTGATTACAGTCTTGTTAAATATAAAGCAGAAAATATATGAAATTGAAAGATTAATAGGTTCCTTAGATCAGAAAATAAGTAAAAGAAAGATAAAAGTTGCAAACAGTTGCAAACAGTATTCCCTAGATAGATTAAAATAATTTGCTTCCTAACAATTTGAATCCAAACCATCATTGAAGTTTGGGATATATGGACTATGAACTGATGAAAATCTGATGAGTTGAAGATGAAAATAGATTGCGTATTCAGTACTATTTTAGAATTTATAACAGTATGATAGTATGGATGAAAGACTAGTATGTATTATTTATGAGATGGACAATAAAGAAGAACTGTGCAACTTTTATTCTCAGAAAGATATGTGTAAAAACTATCATAAACAGATTGTTTATGCACTACTATTTTAGAATTTATAACAGTGTGATAGTATGGATGGAAGAGCAGTATATATTATTTATGAGATGGGCCATAAAGAAGAAATGTGCAACTTTTGTTCTTCTGAAAAAATGTGCAAGATTATGATTAACTATATTACTGTGAATTATGATTGATATCAATTGGCATTTTTTAATAATTTTTTACATTTTGTTTTAGTACATGACTATGCTTTAAAAATTTAAATAATTAAAGAAAAAATTGAAAATTTATAATTCTAACAATGTGTGATTGTTTGACACACCAAAGTTGAAAGTGAAGGAAATGTAATAGTATAGTAAGATAACTATCAATTCTCTATTTTTTTTCCAATACATTTGTAAGCAACTCAACCACATATAACTTTAGAGAATTTGAAGTATTAATAGTGAAAGTATTACTATGTTTATAGAACATATCATGAATACTCATGCTTTTGGAAATATCAGAAATTAATTTGAGATATGAAATGTAATTGATGGTGAATTAATTAACTGGAGAATTTCATTATTAAAATAATTAAAAATCTGAGAAAACATTTGACTAAAATAAAATAACTTCAAAAATCAAAATGTATATCTGAAGTTATAATAATGTTGCCAATAAAAAAATAAAAAAGGTAATATTTTAAAAGGATAAGAATATAATATTATGGCAAGCAAGGAGTAGTGTGCCCTGGCATTGGAAAAGACAAAGTTGTCTTTCTTATAAGCTGGGAGATAAAAATAAGTTCGCGATTCTGATGGGTTTTTTTTGGAGGATGCCAGTTGACATATTTCAACTAACAAACAAAAATCAATTTATATAAAGAATTTAGAGATCTACATCACATTATGAGAACATTGTTGATGATGATTCTTATATAGAGAATACTAGTATTGATGGACTAGGTATTTGCATCACATTTTCCCTTTAATTGATTCTTTAAAACACTGCAATTAAATGTCATGAAACAATACTGAGTTAGGGATAAGTGATCAGTAAATTTAAGATTCAGCTTCCTTTATGTATGTAAAGATATGGGTATATGAGTAATAGTTTTAGAAAGCATGTTACAGGTTTTTTTTAGTTTTTGTAAATTAATATATATATATATGATAAGATTAATAATTTTAAAATGGAAAGTAATTGGGTATTTGGCAGTCTAAATATTGAAAATATGTATCAGTCTGTTAATAAGTTAAGCAGTATTGATGTTATTATGTCTGTATTGATTAAGAAAAGTTCTTTATCAAAAAATAAAATTAAGATAATTAAAGATTTGCCTTTGGTATTGGGAGATTCAATGTATTTTTATATATAAAGATAATTTTTATAAGAATAAGGAAGGTTGGATAATATATTATATTATTTCTCCTTTAGTATGTTCAGTTTATATTAATTATATGGAAACGGATATTATTATTAAAAAGAATTGTTTATATGTAAAGTTATTTGTCAGATATGTTGATGATTGTTTATTTGTAGTTGAGAATGACAAATTGAACGAATTTGTAAATGAGTTTAATTGTTTTGAACCTTCTATAAAATATGTGTTAAAAGGAGGGGTTTAGATTTTGGTAAGTTAAAATTTTTTAGATCTTTTAGTGATTAGAAATGTAGAGACTAATTGTTTACCATGCAGTCATTTAGTTAAAAATGGAGAATTAAGATCTATAATTAAACCTGAAAGCTATCAGTCTGTATCTCATAAGGTAGCTGCTTTAAAGAATTATTGCCATAGGAATATTAAATTAAATAATTTTAGTGGGTAGCTTTGTTTCAGAAATGTCAATTTTATAAAGATTACCTCAGGGTTGGTTACTCTGATAAATTTGTTAAAAGTATTTTATTTAATAGTAATATTTGTAAGGATGTAAATAATAAAAAAGAATATGATTTTATTTCATTGCCATTTAAATTGGCTTATAAAATTGTATGTAGAAATAGTAAATTGTTTGGAAATAAGAAAATTGCGTGGAAACAGGGTGTTACATTGAATAATTTATGAAATAAAACAAATGAAATTTTATCCCTTGTTTATTTAGTAAGAAGGTCTACATAGGTCAGAGTAGTCTGAGTTTAAATGAAAAAATAAAGGTTCATAAAAGTGGAGTTAAAAATAGAAATCTTAGTTTTGCTTTGTATGTCCATGAAAAAGATACAGACCACACTATTAATTTTGATGAAGCTAAGGTTGTCTTCTTTGAGAGAAATTAAATCAAAAGAAGAATTAACGAATCTTTATTATTGAACATTTATTATTCTGAAGCAAATAACTTATTTAAGAGTTTTTACTCTTGACAATTGGCAAATTTCTTGATAAAATGTTATCATTATCAACATATATATATTTTTATATATATATATATATATATATATATTTTTGTAATGTCCACACATGAATAATACTGATATTTTAATATTGTTGTAATAATTCTTGCTAGTTCATTTTAATAACCATACAGTATCATACTGATTCATAATTATTGTTGACATTGTCGACATAATGATTTCTTTGTAATGCTTATACACTTACCATAATGATACACAACTGTTATTGCCATTATCAACTGATAGTTCTTTTGTAATGCTCACACATCTATTACTGATGTTTAAATATTGTTGTAATTATTGTTTCTGGTTTATAACTGCCTTTATCATTATTGACCTGTTATTTTTTTGTAGTAATCATCAACTTATTCTACTGATACATAAATACTGTTACCGGTATCAATATATAATTTGTTTGTAATGCTCACACATGTTTAATAACTGATATTTGAATATTGATCACCCATACATGGATCATAATAAGATCCAAACATTATTGTTATTTCTGTCTTTTACTGAATTTATGTTAATAAAACCGGTATATTTATTGTACATTTGTCATGTCATTCCCTGGTTTTCCACATCCACCCAACTATATCCACACTTAATTAAATAATCTAGGTGTACATTCAAACCTATGAAATGTATAATATGATATTCTAAGTTGTATCAAAGTATTATGTTGTGATGGAACTGGTGAGTATTTTACAATAATTTAGTAATTCTAATTCATGACAGACTGAGTTTGAATCTATAGAGTCTTCAATTTACCCTGACTACTGGGATCAAAGAAATACAATTACCATTAGTAGAATAAGAAGCATTTATCAGATAGTGGAGGTTTTGGAGCACTGGAAAATAGGTTAAAGCTAAGTATGGTTCTGCCAATAGCATATCCTGAACATGCTAGTTCTTGAAGTACTTTTGCTAATTCTCTGAATCTTGTTGGCTGAACACAAGATTTTGACCATTACAATACATTGTCAATTAATATCCTATGACCTGTATTCAATTCATAAATACATAAAATGGAGATAATATATCTATGTTTAACTCTACTTTTATGAACCTTAATCCTTTCATTAAGATTAAATTCACTCTGACCCACATAAAACTTCCCACAACTACATGGAATCCTATAAACAATACCAGGAATTGACTTACTATTAATAATCTAATTTGAACTATTTAATAACAAATACAATCAGAACCTTACATCAATGCAACCTTTATTCCTTCTAACAAATGACTATTCTTATAAACAATAATATATATTAAAGACTTAAATTGTAAAGGCACATACTCATTATTCTTACCAACAATATTTTTTTTACTATTAATATCACTATTATAAACATTAAATACAACATTTCTAATAAAGTTATAATATAAACCAATTCTACATAATCAGCAGCTAATTGACCTTTTCTATATTAACCTTATCATGAAAATTATTTAGCCTATGATACCTACAATAAAAATCAACAAAAATGTTTTTGTGTGTAAAAGACTGATAACTGTCAGACCTCATCATATTTCTCAAATTCTTAGGTTTTATAAAATGATTACAAAACAAAATAAAATGAACATTCTCAACCCTTAAATGCAAAAATTTTAATTTTTACAGAATTAAAACTACCACCATCTATAATAATCTTAATACTAAAATCAAAAGCATTCAATCCACATAAAAATTCTTCTATTTTTTCTTTGTGAATAACAAACAAACAATCATCAATTAACAAATATTTTTTTAAAAATGAAAACTGATTAATAAGACTATACTCCAAACAATCAATATAGTCAGCACTTATCAATGGAGAAATAACATAAACTGTAACCAAGCCCTCCTTAATTTTATAAAACACATCATTACACATAACATTCATTAAATCATATAACTGCAAAAGCTAATCATAAAAGAAACCCTTAATTTTATCTAACAAATATATATATATTGTAACGGGCTGGTCGGATTCCTG
>JAQFVV010006340.1:853979-918979 GCA_028023455.1 Epiperipatus broadwayi
ATATATATATATATGTGTGTGTGTGTGTGTGTGTGTGTGTTTGATTAAAAGGTTTTACAAGCACTTTTTTTAACAACAATTTAATCTTGGAATGGAATTTATTTAAATGAAATATTTAAATGCAAATACAAATTTAATAAACGTAATTAATTTTAGCTTTAATGCAAAACCCTGATGATATTGGGCTATAAACATAATTCAGGTCTACAATAATAATTAAGTTTATAGGAGGCTGTGAAGCATGGCTTAGACTTCCGGATCCATCTCCTTTATATAAATATATATATATATATATATATATATATATATATATATATATATATATATATATATATATATATATATATATATTTTTGTAATGTGATGTACCATTTTCCATATATATTTTATGCATATATGTAGTCTTTTAAGATCGCGTGTATGTATATATAACGATACATGTATATGCGTAATTGTTTAAAAGACAATTCAAAAATTATTCCATTTATATCACCCAGCATATTTATGAGCATCAATTTATGACCTCAAGTGCCAATCCTATATTTCTATAAGAATTATGCTGGGAGAGCTGGAATACCAATTTGGAAATGCCCTTCGGCAGTAGATTTAACCCTCACCTTTTTTTATTTTTATAAAACTCATAACACAAAAACAAAAACATTTATTTTATACACATTTATTAGCAATGATATTTACATATCTATAAAAAAATGTTATTTACATAAGTTGAATTAGTGTCTCTTCTCTCTTTTAAATCAAACATTCATATCAGTTTTTTTTTGTTTGCTCTTTCCTCTTTTTGCCAAAACTCCCACACACACACACAAATAAGTTATTATATGTATTTTGCACCGAAGATTTAATTGGACTAACTTATATACTAATACATTCCGTAGAAAATAGTTTGGCCTCTCCGGGGAAAGAAAAAAAATTTAAGTTCGCAATTGTGTCATATAACAGTTTTCTCAATTTCGTGGAGTAATTACTAAAAGTGACATATATATATATATATATATATATATATATTTTCCTAATTTCATATATATATATATATATATATGAAATTAGGAAAAAAAATACCTGTGTTTTCCTGGGGAATAGTTTGAATTCACCTGGTGAAAAGGGGTCCTTTGTCAGTGAATGAACTTTTTCTTTTGAAGTTCAGGTTCCATGGCTAAAGTCTATGTATTTATGGCAATTCAACATTGTTGCTTATTGAGGCAAATTCTCCAGGCTCGATGTCTCTTCTTCAATATCGGCAGCTGCTATACAATTGTGGGAAAAAGATTCAGACCCTCCACACGTTGAAGCCTCTACCCCAGCTGACCATATTTTATCAAATGTATATCACATTGATCTCTCGATACTTATATCTCTTTATCAGTCTACTGTCTGCTTTCTTCTCCCTCCAAACTTATACTAATAATCTATTCTTTTTTTAATTATCAAATTTATTTTTCTTTTCATTTATTTTCAATTATATTTCCATTCACATTCCGTATGCCTTTGTTGGAATGCACAACAAAAGCTTTTTACACAAATTTTTTTTCAATTAATATTTAATTAGCATTAGATATTCCACCATTTTTATAATAATTACTTCCATTGTTCTGCAAAATCAGTCTTCCATCTTGATATTTATAGTATTTTTGTTGACTTAATATGTATATATTTAAAAAGTTTATCAAACAAAATTTTTCCTTTTTATTTTGTGAATTTTTCATTTTTAATGGTTCAAAAACACACTCACACATATACATAGCGATGTGTATTGCTGGGTTTGGCAAAAAAAAAAGAAAAATCAGAGCTAGTGTATAACCCCCCCTTCCCATACCTCTTTTATGAGTTCTTTTTTTTAATTAAAATAATGAAATCAATCCAATCCAACCATGCAAATTACCATTGATTGTGCATCAACTGGAGAATATTAGTTTTGTTAGTAAAGTAATATATATTTTTAATAATATGTTAGTAATAAGATATATATTTTTTTAATAATGTGTTAAATATACATATCCCTATTTGTCTAATTATCCCAACAGGGTTTGATTATGCCTGCCCTGTATCAATATATATATATATATATATATATATATATATATATATATATATATATATATATATATATATGTGTGTATGTGTGTTTTCCCTTCTCCCTTTCTCCCCCTCTTTTTGAAGATTTTCATGGGTTGCATATATAAAAGATATATTTTTGTAGGTATATCCATGTTAAAAAAATTTAAATATTTATATAACAATGGTTCAACTTGATCACACAAGTCATCTACTGGGTAAGAAAAGGAAGAAATACAGTTGTAAAAATGCTACAATCACTATCAAAGTTGCAATAATATCAAAAATATTAAATTAAGAATGTTGTTTTTCTTTAAAAAAATATTTCCAAATAGAAGAAAGTTTTCATGCATCATCTCATTTATTGATACAATCTGGCCTTTTTAATTATCTCAATGACTTCTATAGATTTTGGTTATAAAGTTTCATACCATACTATAGATTCAGTCATAACATTGATTATTCTAGTACCGGGTTCATATCTAGATGTGATATTCTCTACCAGTGTCAAATTAGAGAAGCCATTGAGATTCTGAAAAGGCCAGGTTGTATCAATAAGTGAGATGAGACATGCTAACTTTTTTCTATTTGCAAATATTTTTTTTAATATTCTTAATTTAACATTTTTGCTATTGGTGGAACTTTTTTTTTTATTTTTCAAATCAGTGATTTTAGCACCTCTACAACTCTTTTTCCACATTTTATTTTGTTAATCAAGTCAAAACATTAGTATATCGACATTTAAATTTTTTTAACATGGATGAACCTGCACAATATATATATATATATATATATATATATATATATATATATATATATTGTGCACAATATAAAATATATATATATATATATATATATATATATATATTGTACCCTTTTGTCTTTGTTTAGGTCCAAATAAATTAATTTAGTCTATTTTAAAACATTTTAAATTAAGGATGTATTTTAATTAGTATGGCTATTATGTAATATTGACAATGTTTTAAAAGCTTTGTTAAAATAAAAAAAATATATTATTAAATGCATAAAACTATACTAATATATTAAAAATAGTCAAGTAAAGCTAAATGGTGTAATTTTGTATTTTGGGGAAAACTGGCCATAGTCAAATTGTATATTAAAAGTCTTCTTAAATAAGTGTTAAAAGCTAAATTTTAAAAATAAAAACTTAAAAGTAAATAAACTAGTGTATTACAAAATAAAAATTATACTTAATAGTTATATTATAAAGTATTTATTTAAAATGTAGTATTATGTGGGGGAAAATGTATTTAATTTAATAGGATCAAAATTATTATTCTAAATTATATTATTATATCATCATTCTTTAGTAAAACATATTTGAAATTAAACATTTATTTTTATTATCAGACAGAAAATAATTGATACAGATTGTCTGAGTTTTCAGTCATGTGACATATAAATATTCATACTTCTGTGTTTGCAAGTTTTTCCAATAAAGTTTCAAAATTGTTTTACAATTATACTATTAAAGTTGAAAACATTTGTTGATCACCAGACAAGATAAAAAAGGATAAAAATTAGCTATTATAAAATACGTAATTAGGATCTTTTAAAATGAATGGAGTTAATAAAACTTAGATTTAAAAATAAATAGATGCATTAAAAAGTAAATGCTAGATAAATTAATAAAATATTATTTTTAAAATGTAATTTAAACATATTTGATTTGTTTGAATAAAAGAGTAAAATTAATTTAGAATTAAATATTATTTTAAAATGATGACTCAAATTTTATTTTCAATTTTTAATTGTGCAATCTTGGCTGTATTTAAATTATATCACCAGCTAAAGATTTAATAGCCAATTAAATCATCAGTTCAATTCACTATAAAAGCAATTCATTACTTGTTTCTGTGTACTTTACTCAATCATTTTGTGCTTTAAATAACTCTCTTTATTATTTTTTTTAAATCAAAGTATTGTATAGTTTATTAGTTGTAGTTATTTTTAAAGGAGAGTATTAAAAATATAAGTTTATCAAGTTTGAATTGTGCACTGTTATAGCAACACATACTCCCTGCTAAGGAGTCTATTAAAACCAGCTTTCACAGTTATTATGGAAGTCATACCAAAAGTAATTGTATATCTGTGGAAAAAAGGATGGATATACAGACATTAAGTGAAAATATATTTCTAAAATTATTAATGGAGAAAAATGTAATATTGGTTATTGTTAAGAAATTTAGACAGCAGGAAATTAAATGTAAATGCATTTTATTGTGAGAAAAGCTAGCCAAATCTTAAAAAAAAACATAGCTATATGTTAAAGACATTTCATTCTCAATATTTGAAAGAATATCATTATTTTTAAAAGAGTTGCAGTAAATATTTTAAAAAAATATTCTTTTAAGAATTTATTCTGGACTTTTATTCAAAATGATGGAGAAATAAAGATTTTTATTACTGAAAATGTATTTACATGACAAGTTATCATTATTTAAAGAGACCACATTTATTTAATAATATATAAAAAAACAATTATTGGAAAATTGTTATCTGGAAGAGAAATACCTGGGTAATTAAAATTGTCTTGACAATATAGCTTCATGGTAACTTTATTAAATTATTAATTACTCATTTCCATAGAACAACAATGCACAATGTCTGTATAAATATTTCTGAAGCCAGATCACTGTGATAAATGCATCAGAAGCCCAATACAGAATCCAGGTGAATGAAGATAACTCTGGAGGATTATTTTTAAACTTTTTAAATTAGTATCACCTTTAATAATCATTATTCTGAAAGATATTCACAAAGTACTATAATTTTTATAAACTTTCAAGCAAAGATTAATGATTATTTTTATAAATGAATCTGGGTTTTAAAAGTCGACTTCCTTTCATTTTTTCATTTTTATCATTTTTTTAATCATTTGTGAATACATTTTGTGTTGAGTGAGAGGGTTTTTGTTCTCAAGTTGTTAAGACAATGGTTGTCATAATAACGTGCATTGGGGGAGAGAGCATTTACAAGGATTGATAATGGAAAATATCTGAAGAAGAAAAGAACATTTTTAATTACTATTTGATAGTTTGCAATTACGTAATTATGGTTTTAGTTATTTTATGTACTAATAACAGCATTAAGTCTTTTTATTATTGTTGTATGCAGGAAAATCACATACAAATTATTTACTAATATAATATAATAATTATCGTAAAAAATATTTAATTTTGTGCAATTTTTTTTATAAATATTTTGAGTATGTTAGTTTTTCTGAGTAAATGCTAATATTATGTAATATTTTATGAAATGTAGACCAGAAAACATCTAAAAGTGACCAGCTAGCAATTGTCACTATGGGTAAAATCTATAAAATATTAATTTTTACATGATGTATTTATTTTATTTTCTATTATCATATAAAACTTCTATGAGTTAGATTTTTTTTAAAAAAATGCATAATTTTTTCTATATTACTGATATAATATGATTTAATGATAGCATATAATTATATGATGCTTTAGTAAAGGAACCATATTATTTTAAAATTTTTAAAATATTGTTTTAGTACATCAATATAAAATCATTTGTATTTTTATTGATGAATTTTGAAAGTGAAATAACCTTTTCTTGTTGAGTAGACTAGATTGTTGAATATATATATATATATATATATATATATATATATATATATATATATATATATATATATATATATATATATATATATATATATAAAGTGGTAGTGACCTTGGGAGTATGAAAAGCAACCAAAGGAATGCTTGTATGTAGGAATTATGGGAAATAAAAGTAATTTCATTATCTTAGTCATTATGCAGGTACAGAAACGAAACACTGTAACTTGTATATTTCAATGGGCAGTATTTTCTTAGTATGTAATGTTCCAAAGAGCTGAATAAATAACTTGGACATTATTTTATAGGGAGGCCATTAGACAAAGGAGTCATGTGTCTTTTCTTTTTATGCACTGTTGCCATGTTGATTATGTTATATGTTTATGCTCTTGAGTTAATACTCTAGTTGGTTCTAAATACCTATGCATCGAATCGCTATCGTAATTTCTAAAGTTATTACATCGTACAGAACGGTATTTTGAACTAAAATAATAAATAATTTTGGAATTGTAGAATTGTTATTTTTGAAAAAGGATAAGATAGGTTTTTTCTTGCTTTGAGTTATGTTGAGATCAAATACAAATAAGACTGAAAGTAAACTTAACATATAAGGATAAAGAATCATAAATATTTTCTGTATTTTAGTAAACTATTTTTTTATAAAAATATATAAGTGATAATAAAATTATTCACGAGACTTTTTGAATAATTATTGAATGTTTTTATCATATACGTAATCCATATTTTTAATGAACAATGCATCCAGAGAGACAGCATAAAATAGAACAAGTACTTATATTTTGTAAATATGATTTTTATGTTTAGAACACGCATAAACACGTCCATAGGAATTTTTATTAAAATAATGTCAAGCATTGTGTATAAAAAATGTGTTAATCATATTATTTTTTTAAGTTCACTTATTTATTAACGAATGAGAATAAATATTTTTTTTTGATCTAATGTCAGCACTATCATAATAACAGTTATTTAATTAATTGAGTATAAAATCTATGGCCATGTATTGAAGTTAGGTGCTACTTCTGTAATTTATGTTTTCATAATTTGTGTATACTTATGGAAAACATATAATATAGTTCAATTGGTAGATAATATATTTTAAGTTATAATTGTATCCGTGATTATTATTAGTAATATTATTATGACTATTGTAAAGAAATATAAAAAGCTCTAAGTCGGAGTGAAGGCTTGTGTACTTTTGATTTTATTATTTTATTTTTAATTGAAATGAAGAAGTATGTAATTTATCCAAGATTTTAATTTAAATAGTGTATATAGTTTGTTTTGTTAAAAGTGTTATAATAAAATTTTGTTACACTTGTTTTATAAATTTTTATGTCATATTTATTGTTCACACTGCACGCACATGATCACTAGATAGTGTGAACCAAAACATAATATTTGCACAGTATGAATAAGATGATTTACTTAAGAAATCACAGTTTTTCAAAATATAATTTATTTGAGAATTTTCATTTTACATCATTATTATTATTATGGTCACAAATTAATTATATAATTTATTGTATAGAATTATAATATTACTCGTTGCCACATATTCTCAGATTATCAGATTATGCCACATATTCTATTGGAGATGCCACGTGAAAGCTAAAAGATTATATAGTATTGCTTATTTATTATTATTATTATTATTATTATTATTATTATTATTATTATTATTATTATTATTATTATTATTATTATTATTATTATTATTATTATTATTATTATTATTATTATTATTATTATTATTATTATTATTATTATTATTATTATTATTATTATTATTATTATATTTCCCGGAATGATACCAGGGGATACAATTTTATCTTTGAAATCTGTTGTTATATAAGCTAAGTTTTTGATGTGCTTTTAAATTATACGTTCTGTCTATTGTTTTAATTAATGTCTGACTAAATTTTCTGCAATCAGCATTAATATATTCAATGAATAAAGAACAATTCTTACTTTCAACAACCTTGGAATACAGTTCTTACTTTTAACAACCTTTGAATATTAACTGAAAAATTAGTTTTTTTAATAAATGTAATAAATATCCACAACTTTTAAATACATATAATTGAAAAGTACTATGCATTACTTCTCTCACAATAATTATAACAAAATTACAAGCATGTTGAGGCACTATCAGGAGAAGCTATATAAAGTAGGTTTATAAATCAATAAATAAATAATTAAAAGCTGAGTGCTTTCGAGGTGTTTTGCCTCATATTCATAGCTACAACAATAAATAATGTGGAATAGCGTATAGATGGTAATATGCAAATTATAAGTGCATTGTTTAATTTTTCCAATGCTTAAAACATCAAAGCCAGTATAGCGTTTGTTAATGAAGTTATTGTTGCTAGTGATAAAACATGCTTCTTTAAATTTTCATTTGCAATAATTTTTCTCAATGAAAACTATGCTAGGGTTGGAGGATTCAAACATGTGCCTGGTCTTTATTGTGTATTTGTGTTGGATGGCTCTATTATTAATAGTGGCTTTGGTTTCACTGTAGTAAATGGCATGGCATTCAGATTGAGGGTATGAGATGATGTAAACAATCTATGTGTCTGAGGGAGGTCCACTTTATCTTTAGAATTGTTTATAAGATAGTTAGTGTTGGGAGTACATGACAGCTGATTCTAAATTTGTTAGATAAATATTTAATTAAATGATTGGAATTTTTAGGAATATAAGAAATGGTGATGTGCGAAAGGTTCAGATATCTAACATTGTCTGTGATTTTCTTGTAAAATAGTTTAATTTTGTTAATGATTGTCTTATATTTGAAAACTGCTTTTAATAACTCATTAATGTAGAGAGAGAGATGTTATTTGTCCTGTCAGATTCAAATTTGCATAAATATAAGTTCCTAAATAAAAAGGCACTTAAACACGAAAATTTATGTGAATTAGGATAATTGGAGAATGGTGGATAAAACCTCTGATTTCAAATGGCTTTATAATCATAGAATATTTTATAATTATTCCTACCTGGAAGTAGATGTAAGTTAAGATATAGTAATCTTTTCAAGTCATCTTACCAAGTAATGTTGATAGTTAAGTTGGTCTGTTGTTAATTTTTTTGTAAAATGCAATTCATTGTGTGTTTAGTGACTGTAAGGAACACATCGTCAATGTACCATTTATGTATAATGTTAGGTTAATCAGATTTCTATTTGGGTATAATATGCTTCTAAAAATTATTCAAAAAGATGCTGGAGATTTTTCACTAATAGGTATGCCCATAGGCAAACCTTGCTCATAGTTTACAATTTATTTTCAAAAGTGGTGTGTATATGGTTGTTTATCCATAACAAGAAGGACAGAATAAAGTTAACTCAGTCAGTGATTGTTCATAAGCGCCTGGTGGATGATGTGAATAGTTAGTTTTTTGTCAAGGATCCATATAGATCATTAATGGTGAGAACAGACATGTGTTCATCATCATTAATTGTGACATCTTTAAGTCTGTTAATAAAGTGAAAAAGAAAAATTGATAGAGTAAACTTTAAAACCTAAGTTATCAACCATTAATTGATTAACAAGCTTGGATGTTTCAATGTAATTGACTCCCTAAAATACATCATCTGTTAAAAAGTTTCTCCAGTTTTGTGAATCTTAGAATTGGTAAACATACTAGAGGCTTTAGTCACTGTGGGATAGGCACTTTAGTCTATGAGAGATAACTCTTTGACTAAAGCCCTAAAAAGTTTGCCAATTTTAAGCTTCATAAATCTGGAGAACCTTTTTGACTGATGATGGATTTTGGGGAGTCCATTACTTTGAAACATCCAAGCTTGTTAGTCAATTATTGGTTGATAACTTAGGTTTTGGAGCTTACTCTATCAATTCTTTTTTTTTCAGTTTGTTAAGAGACTTAAAGTTGCCACAAACAATGTTGATTTCAACATGACTGATCTAGGATGTTAAAAAACTATACAAATCCATCAACATGAAACGATCTATCCAGATCATCTACCAGGCACTTATAAACAATCATTATTCATCTGACTGAGTTAATTTTATTCTGGCCTTCTTATCATGGATAGACAACCATATACACATCACCTTTGGTAATAAATGGTAAACTATGAATAAAAATTGACCTATGGGCCTTCCTATTAATGGAATAATCACCGGCATCTTCTTGAATCATTTTGAGAAGCAGATTATACACAAATTTTAATCTGACTACCCTAACATTATATATCCACATATTTTGATGATGTGTTCCTTGCAGCCACTAAACATACAACAAATTGCATTTTACAAAAAATTCTACATCAGTCTAATTTAACCATAAGTACTACTTAGGAAGATATCTTGAAAATATTATTATATCTGGACTTACTTCTACTTTGAGTAGAAAGAATTATTAATTATTTTATGATCATAAAGTCATTTGATATCAGAGGTTTTATCCACCCAATCACCAATGATTCTAATTTTCAAAAATTTGTGGGTTTAGCATCTTTTTATTTAGGAACCTACTCATATGCAAAGGCAAATCTGACAGAAAAAATAACATCTCTCACTACATCAGTGAATTATTAAAAGGAGGTTTTAAATATAAGAGAATTATTAGCAAAATTAAACAATTTTACAAAAAAATTACAGATAATGTTAAACAACTGAATCTTCTGCATATCACCTTTCCTTATATTCCTAAAATTTCTAATTGTTTAATTAAATCTTCATCTAACAAATTTAGAATCAACATTCATTAAATATTTATTTAACAAATTTAGAATCAACTTTTGCATACCTCCTAACACTAACTGTCTTATAAACCCTTATAAAGATAAAGTGGCCTTGCTTATACCCCCCAAGTCGTTTACACCATCTCATGCTTTTAGTCTGGATGGCAAACCATTTACCAAGGTGAAAGTAAAGTCACTATTAACAATAGATATATCAGACATAAAAACACACATAAAAGAGTACAAAAGAACAATGATAATTCCTCAACTTTCTTAGAGCTCTCAAAAAAAGACCGGTCACATGTTTGAACCCTCCAAACCTAGAATAGTTTGCATTGAAAAAAAATGATTGTAAACGGAAAATCAAAGAAGCGTATTTTAGCACTAGTAACAATAATTCCAATAACAGACGCATCACTTACTCTGACATTTCTAAGCGTTGGAAAAATAAAACAATATACATATAATATGCAAATTACCATCTACAAGCTACTCTGCTTTATTTATTGTTGGAGCTATGAATATGAGGCAACTCGAAAGCGGTTAGCTTTTAATTATTTATTGATTGATTTATAAGAGTACTTTATATAGCCTTTCTTGCCAGCCCCTTAACACACTCCTAATTTTGTTATATTTGCAAAGCAGAAATAACATATTTTAGCTTCATATTTAAAAAAGTAAGTTTAAAGTTAAATGATAATCACTGTCTAAAGTAATTATGGGAATGGATCTTTTTAGAAAAACAAAATTATGATCGACATTATGGAGTTAAAAAAAATTGACTAAAACTGTACATAACACAGGCATATTTTTCAAATCGATGGAAGTACAATGAACAAAAAAAAATCAGTTTTAAGATTGATTTTGAATCTCATCATTTTTAGTAGAAATAAAAAAAAAAAAACTTATAAAAATAAATGTATCTGTATGTTAAAAAAAATTTTTTATAAAGTTATTCTATAATAAATTTTATTGATACGTATTAAAGATGTACGTTTTTTAGAAGGCAATGAAAATATTTTAGATAACTTAACTTGAAATATATGAATATGTAATTTGAGAATAACAAATGAATTAAGAGCAAAATATTTTGTTTAGAGACAAAACAGACATTATTGACATCATTTTAAGTTTTATGAGACTAGAATAAAGTTATGCTTGAGTTATTTCAATAAAAATAAAACACATACACTGGATTTCAGTAAAGTATAAATGACTAAATGTGAACCACAAAAGAGCGCCTGAATAAAATAAGCAATTTGTCATCTTGACATGTAAATATAAGCTAATGAATCAGAAAAAAATGAATAAACATGATTTTTAACTTGCAAGGTATTAATAATGTTTGAAAATGATAATAATGACTTGGATGATGATGATAAATAGGAGCATCCATATTGAAATTGAGCAAGCTATTAATCTGCAATGTTATAACATGGTTTAAACCTTAATCATTCACTTATAAAAGTTTCCCCATCAGATTTTCAATGAAATGCGACGCTGAGAGTTGTGGGTTGGAGTAGTTTGAAGCCTGTCCATTAAAGTATGAAGATTGGCTATCTTAATATAAAGCTGAGCACTGATTATATATATATGGAGATAATAATATGGACCAACTGATGATTGCAGGCTTAACATGAAATACGTATATTGGTGATTATTTATATTTTCAACATGTGTGTGATCAGATGTGCCATCAATATGAGATGGTACTGAGAGTAGTGGGTTGTGTGAAAGTCTGAGTTTGAATCCCGCATATATTAATTATATAAAAGCAGGTTATGGTAATTTAATTATTTTAAATATTTCATTTGACAACACTTAGTTTTCTTTGAATTTTTTAGATAGTTTATGAATGAAAACTATGCCAAGGAGCGCATATTTTGAGTAATATATTTATATAGCTAATTATTTTTTTAAAAAATGTCATTGTTTATTAAACTGTAAAACTAATGCCTCTCAATAACTGAGTGATAACTATGTATCTAAGTCTGAAACATAGAAATACAATGATGATGATGATGATAATAATAATAATAATAATAATAATAATAATAATAATAATAATAATAATAATAATAATAATAATAATAATAATAATAATAATAATAATAATAATAATAATAATTACTTGATTATCCACGAACTTAATTGAAATGAATCCGGATAGTAAGATGATAATAAGGTTAAGATAAATTTTCATCTTTGTTAATTCTACAAAAAAAAAAACAACAATATTTATACTAGTATATCATAATGAATAAAAATATAATAATGTATTATATATTAATTAATGTACATTTTTATCATTTGTACTATATAATTATTGGAAATATATTATTTAAATATTTAATTTAATAAGAATTTTTTTTCTTAACTCATTAGTATGTAATATTAAATATATTAAGAAATGCTTTGATGTGATCACATTCACCGAATAAATATTCAATATGTGAAAGTAAAATATGATGAGCTATTGCAGATTAAGCGTTTACAAAGATAATTATATTATCTTCCAAACATTATTTTCGTAAGATGCCAGATTACGCGAATGAATGTTAACCAATTTCCTTTACTAATTTGTATTCTACTGTAAATACATATTTTTATAACATGTGTATCATATTTACTAATTAGTAAAAGAGTATTATAAATGCAATCTCACATCTACCTTTATAAATCTTACTTTTAAAATTTACTTGATCTTTCAAAATATATGGTATTGATATCCATATTTTTATTAGCAGGGGAATCAATATTATATATTTAAGTTTTTATTCATATATCTTGTATTAAAATTTCTAATAACATTATATATATATATTCTAACCTATACGCTTGCACATTCACTTCCGGGCAATATAAATATATAATAAAATCGGTGAGCTCAGAGACAGATTATGTTTGTTATAACGCAAATAATAAATAAAATATCTACGTTAATATAAATGTTCCTCTAGCTCAAATTTAAAATAAGAATAAGGTTCAGTTTATAAAATAAATAAATAAATAAGTATTTAATATTTCATGAGGCATGGAAGTGAAAATATAGGTGACAAGAAAAATTACATTGAGCCAATATCCCATAGGACACTACCTCAATGGCATAAGAACACTACCCCCCCCCCATTATTATCTCAAATAATAAACATATAATATTTTTACAATTAATAAATCCTCTTCATTAAGATTAAACTAATAATTAAATCTTAATCTTCTATTTATAATAATTTAGCTCAATAAAATCTCAGGTTCATTAATTTGTTCTAAGTTAATTAAAAATTATGGTAGTAAAATATGAGAAAGGATTTTATGTCATACTCTACTACACTTAAACTAATAATAACAAATAATAATAATAATAATAATAATAATAATAATAATAATAATAATAATAATAATAATAATAATAATAATAATAATAATAATAATAATAATAATAATAATAATAATAATAATAATAATAATAATAATAATAATAATAATAATAATAATAATAATAATAATATTCTTCATTGTATAAACTAATTCTGTATTTTTTTTTTTCACTATATTTTTTTACCATAATAAAATAATATAATATAATCTTTTATATCCATATAATAATGTAAGAAAATGTGGTATTATTTATATTCTGACAAATAATGGTGTGTGGCAACGGATAGCATATAATTCGATATTCTACTATGATAACTAATTTATGACCATAAGATAATGTAAAAATATGATTACTTAATTAAATAAATACCAAGAAAATATTTGAATCTCTGAAATAAATCTTTATTTATCTTTGTGCAAAAATTATAGATTCGTTTCTATTATTATGGGTGTAATGTGTGGTCTCATGCAGTGTAGTGGGAGAAATAAACAATCTAGACACACAAATTTTTAAAAAAAATTAACAAAGTTTACTATTAACAATAAAACGAAATAAACAATTTATTCACAATAGTTACATTGGATATCCTCACTTTACACCGTTTTACATTTTTTATTACTTAGTTATTAAAAACAATCTAGAATTATTTTATATCTTTATTCTGACTTAAACAATAATTATAAAATAATACCATTTTATTCATCTCTTTTTAATTAAACTTATGATAAATTACATTTATTTATTTTTATTAAAAATATATCCTATCCATTATCGCGAGTATGGATTTTTTTAAAAATAAACAATTTTCATCTTGCAATGTCAAAAGATGTTACATAAAATATCTATCCAATAATTTATTACTATATTTTGTGAATATCATTGTTTACTACACTATGTTTATTAAATATAACATATTCCCATTTAGCATTACTTTAGTACTATATAGATGTAATTACCGATATGTTCCTATTATTTGATAAATACAAAATTATACCTATGCTTATTATTTATATTGTTTTACTTTATAATATTATATTTTTTAAAATATACAATACTTATTTTAAAACAAAATAAATCTTTTAAAAGTTATTTAACATTTTGAAGAACAACTATATACTTAATTTTTGAAATTTTATTTTACTTCCAAAATAAATCCAATATATATATATATATATGGATTTATTTATATATATATATATGGATTTATTTATGGATAAAAGAATCATAAGATATATATATATATATATATATATATATATATATCTTATGATTCTTTTTTCCTTTTAGGATTCATTGAATTTTCAATTCCAATTTATACAAATTCTACTTCTTCTAAGTAAATGAACTCATCTCATTCAAACGATAGCATATCTTAAACTCTAAGTTATTTATTATTTCTTTTTCAAATATATCATACTGAACAATGTAGTTACATTGGAAATCTAGTTAGCGAATAAATGTGTAAGATCTAGGGAAGAAAACTCGAGTATAACTCATAACATATATTAAAAATATCATGGCACAGTGTATCAATTAAAAATAGAGGCATGACCATTCCTGTCTAATTCCTCCAATACACCAAGGAAGTTAAAGCTATTCCTTCAGCTTTATTAAAACATCAATATTTAAAGAAAATAGACACTGTCCAAAATAAATATATCAATTACAGGGCACTGTTAATTGTACTGTATATCCACTAAGATTATAAAATATTATTCATATTTCTTCATCACATCCTATTAAAACATCATCTTGGGTTTATGTCCACCATATTACTACCAAGTCACTATCTTATAATTATTTCCTGAAGATTTATCACATCTTACATTGACAAAATAACTATCTTGCATAGTCAAAACAATAAATAAAATTCATTTATAATTAGAGTGATCTCACTGATCCACAAGAAAAGTTTGCTTACTTTCTTATTTTATATTCTAAAACATATACAAACCTATCATTTAATACTTTGAACATCCAGTAATATGAAAAATTTCAAAAGAATCACACAAATATTTATTATCATGTTGGGTTATATTACTAGTATAAAATTATAGTATGCATATTCCCAAAATAAATCTTAATCTCATAATGTTTAAAGTGTTGTATAAAATGGGTCTACATATAATTAAACCATTTATACTTCTATTCCATGATATTCATAGGCAATCTAAAAGAAAAACAAAATATACATCATAAAATATTAATATTCATTAACTATTATCAAGTGATATTATATGGTCATCACTTTTTGCAGTCTTCTCCATTCATTAAATATAGCATTGCAAACATAAAAATACATCCATACCTTTATTTAAAACATTCTTATTTAAATTATTAAATTATTATGCTATAGGATTATAATATTATCAATAAATTAATGTTCATGTTTCTACACTTATAAAACAGATAATTTACATTTAAAATAAATAGTAATAAAATGAAAATCATATTTACATAACTTCAGCTGAAAGGGATGTTTTTTTTCATAAGTCCAAATATTTCCATTTTCTTTCTCAAACGTTTTTTTTTTAAAAAGTTCTCTTCAGAGTAATTCTACAACCTACCCCATTCCTATGATGACAAATAAGACAATATGTTTCCTGCAGTAGGTGTTACCCAGACTTCTGGTACAAAAATATCAGATTTAAAAAATGTATAATAAAAAGCATTATGACTTCTTGAAATCTTAAAAAAATAAGTAAAATAATCATCAATCTATTCTGAAATAGTTAATAGAATAATAGTTTATAACTTCTATAGTCCAGAATGATGATTATTAAAATCATAATAAAATTATATTATTAAAATTAATAACTTGAAGCTCCTAGTCTGGAATATTCCTTCTTAGCTGGACGATGCATCCTGTCCCTTTTGACTTAGCTTGAATTATTGGAATAAACTTTTGCACACTACTTATTTCCATAATTCCACATTTTATTTATTAACATGTTCATTTTCTTTATAGGTTTCTTCTTCAAGGAAATTTATTATTATTTATTACTTATTCAGACGTTTTTCTTGTCTTAAATTATTAGCTTTTAAAGCAATTTTATATATGCACATTAACCCTTTACATGCCTTAGGTTTTATGATATACACTTTTTCTAAAATATTTTCTGTGAGACTTTTAAAAAAAAAAATTCTTGTAAATATTTTGAATGTTTCCTTCAAAAAGGATATGATATTTGCTTTTATAACATGATATTTTCATAAATTTATTATAAAGTATACTTGTACTATTGTTTATTAATACTGGACAAGACAATCTTGCTATATAAAATAATGTGCCTTAACATTAAATCGGCAAACAGTTTTTGCAATGAGTTTCACCATACAATGTCCATAGAATTAATTTATTCATTTGAATAGTCCTCTTGTTCAATATTATTGAAACTGCATTAATAAATATTACACTCATTTTTAAAATATTATAAGTTGAAAACGTTTTACGGATTGGCATATCCATTTTATTATTGCAAAGTTATATATTAGATTTTGGCGGAAACTACTGATAACGAGACTTTAAAATTAGCAAGGCATATTAAATGAAATTATTATTAATATTTTTATTATACACTCTATTTTTGCAAATACATTTTAAAATAATAATAACCTATTAGTTTTGCAAATAAAATTGTAAGAGAGCATTAAAAAATTTTCTAAATAATAAATTAAAATTACTATCACCTTGATAGTTTCTGATATGATTCTGCTACCTTTAATACATTTTTAACCACCACTGAAACCCCCCATGCAATCCATATTTAAATTCTAGAAAATATGTCATTCTATTGGTTGATTCTTACTTTTGGTTTGATACCACATTTGCATAATGTTAGAAACTTACACAATTAAATTTCAAAATAAAAAAAATATGACATATTAAAACTTTAAAAAATATTATTAAAAATATCACTTCTAAATAAATTATTACTTTACTAAATTAATTAAATATCTTTAAAATAACTTTTTTAAAACAATATTTAAGAATTTTATCCCACTTTTAATATTTAATTTATCTAGTTTTATTTTAACAAAATATTTTACTTTTATCAGCTGTATTCATTTTATTACATTATTTAAAACATTTAGAACGACTAACTTAATATTTGCTTTATTTGCTTTTATGATAGGTAATAATTATATTCAATTATATAATGCAATTTTATAATATTTTAAACTTTACTACTAAATACTAGCAAGCAAGTGTGTATAACCATATATTAATATACAAATCACATGACTAATATAACCCATACAGATGTTATCTGATTTTATGTCTGGGAAATAAATAATAAATTGCTACACTTATTGTATTAAATAAAATAATACAATTATATAAAATTTGGAATAATAATTTGGAAAATATAGAATTAAATACAACTTTCACTACCATAAAACTAACTTTTAAAATATATGATCTTAATTATGATTATTAAATATGATTTATAAATTTAGATATATATATAACATTTACTTAACTATAAGTTTAAAACTATTAAAATTATTAAATATGATTTATAAATTTAGATATATATATAACATTTACTTAACTATAAGTTTAAAACTATTAAAATTGAACTTTTATACATACTTTTAAATATTTATAGCTATGTTACTTATTATGGCCAGCTATTTCAACCATATGTAATAATATTTTTGCTTTATTTAACTCTCCTTAAGTGATTCATTATAATTTTTAAGCATTACATATTTTATTTAGCTACAAATTGTACTTTTAAGATAATATTAATACAATATAATCAACATATCATGAGAACTTATTTTAAAATTTAAAATTTTAAGTAATTTACTGTGATGAGCTATTTCTGACCTATAGAAAAGGGCACAATATATATATATATATATATATATATATATATATATATATATATATATATATATATATATATATATATATAAATATGATATATATATATATATATATATATATATATGCTATTACTTTAATTTAAAATTAAAATAAAAACTTAAGTTTGTAAATAAAAATAATTATTTTAACAACAAAAAGCTAAAATTAAACAGAGTTGTTTAATGTACACACACACACTCATATATATATATATATATATATATATATATATATATATATATTGTACCGAGATACATCAGGAAGGAGTGTGTTTTCTTCAGAGTTACACATAATTTTGGAGAAATATAAATTGATAAAAGATTTGTTTAAATATTTAATAAAAATAAAAGGTCTTGTAGGGTAAAATAAAAAAAAAAAAAATTTTTTTTATCATAGAAGGGTTTATCGTTAAAAGCATAAATTAGACAGTTTTATAAGATATAATTTTAGAATCACATTTAAATAAAACTTAAAGAATTAAAAACTTGATTTAACTAAAACTTGATTTAATTGAAATTTGATTTAAGATTGCTTTTAGAAAAAAAAAAAGCAAGGTGGAGTTCATTTTGTCTTATAATATATATATATATATATATATATATATATATATATATTATATATATATATATATATATATATATATATATATATAATCAAAGGAATGTAGTAAACAATGGGAGCTAATGACAAACATGAGAAATTTCCATTAAACGGCTAGTTAGTGAAATAACTCTAACAAAGAAATTGAAATTTGCAATCATCTAAAGAATGACCAATGAAACTGTGTAGAGAGTCGAAAGAAAAGAAATAATTGTCCAATAGCAGAAATTCAGAATGTAGATTGAATCCGCAAGATAAGGACCGTAAAATATAAAAGGGGCGAACTTTCTATTGTAATAGTTATTAGATTGAATTTGATATTATGATTAAAATTTGATTCTGATTCGGTTCGGTTACTTATTCTTAAATTCATATTCATATTATTAATATACGTCCAAAGTTAAATAAAACATAATGCTGTATTGTTAAACCCATCGTGTGGACAGCCAGCTGAATCCTTCCCTGCAATACCAACAGAAGACAGTTCGAAGGTCGATCATGTTCGCGTAAAACAAGAAGGAAACGGATTGTCCATGGTGAAGCCCACAGGATCCCAATGACATCGGGAAAAGGATCGCAAAGAGTTAGCGCTAACTGACCGAAGAAAATACTATCAGAAGCTATGCTCGGGACTAGGCATAAAAGAGAATGCTAGGTAATATTTATTTTATTCTTAATTCACTAATTAAAAGCCGTAGTAATGTATGAAATAATAAACTCTGAACTTTATGTTACGAACAATAATTACTAATTGTCTTTAGCTCTATTATCCTGGGATTTTTATTGTGATTTCAAATATATTTGTGTGCGTATAATTATTTTCTAAATGTATGTATAATATGATATTTTGGTTATATTAAATATTATCTAAACTTGAGCAAAAGTGTAATTACTTATATTATAAGACCAAACGAAGTGAAACAGCGTAAATGGAGATTTAATGGGTTAGTTATTACTTATAAAAAAAATAAATAAATAAATATCGTAGATCAAATAAATAATAAATGTTATAATAATGAATTTTAGTTTAGAAATGGGATATGAATATCCTATGAGATTATGAGAGCGAAATAAATTTTAAATTAGAATTTGGGAAAGGAAGCGAGAAAACTAGCGCAGAGAAAGATTCGTAAATTGATTTTTTTAAGTAGGTGGATATTGTATTTTATTGATTGTTTTAGCTGAGCTAGAGGGAGCGGGTACTAGATCGTATTGGTCAGGCAGACTTGTCGACAAAGGTCGGCTGGCGCCTATTGGGTTTTTTCCTTTAAATAAATAAAGAGTTTGGTTGGCTAATGTTTAATCTAGTAAACAAGTATTAATATTATTGGCGAAAGTTTGCAAATGATATTGACCACTCTACCCAAGGTACCGACAGCCCCATGATAGGATTTTGTGTAAGAGGGAGGTACAAAGTTCTGTATCGAGTCGTTATTATAAATATTAATATTTTATTGATGTTATATAAGTGATGTTTATAAAAGTTACAAGACGATGCAAAAGGGGGCTAGGTATATATATATATATATATATATATTCACACAGATGGAAAACTTTATAAATGTATTTTTTTTTCTTTTTAAAATTAAAAAAAGGTATTTGAACATACTTTTTTATAAATAAAAAAAGTAAAGATTTAAAGATTAATATTTTTTCAGTAATAAAAATGGAAACAGGTATTAATTAATTCCTGTAGTCTCAAAATAGAAATTATTGTTCTTTTAATTTAATGAAAAGAAAACTAGCCTTTGGGACTCATATATAATTAAAAAGTGAGATAGGAGATAGATAAAGAAATGAAAGATTGGCCTATGGCAAGGCCAAGCCCACAGCATGGACCAAAAAAGAGACTCCAGGAACTAGTGACATCTTGTTTCTTGGATCCAGGAAAATGCTGATAAGAGGCTAATAAAATATAAAAGACAATATAATTGTTGTTGTTGGGCTGACTATTAATCGACAAGCAGACTATTAATCTATCTATAAACTGTATCTGTATTGTAGGCTCCATAATGTAGGAATCTGCTGTAGATTCAATTTCTGAAGGCCTCCAGAGAACAGTTCTTGACCAACTGAATGGCAAGTAGTGATTCCATTTCAAAGGATAAACAGTTCTACAAGAGTGATCATGGAAATGGACAAAACAGACTCAATGAAAACTACCATAGAATGTGTAAACTATTGTCATTATAGACTGTTTTAATATATCTTCTATAAGCAAAATAAGTTAAAGTTAACTATAAAGGGACTTACCTGACTTACAGAAATTTCTAAATTAATTTTTATGTATAAATTAGCTAAGTTAATAATCATTTCTATTTTTCTTTCTTTAATAATTTCATATTATGTAAATTATTTGAATGTATTTAAAATTAACTTGGGCTTGAACAGCTATATAAATTCATTAAGTTTATGTTAGTTTAAGGGAGGGTTAATCTTGGGTTAGTTGTTTCAGAGTTAAATTGGGTTAATGGATTGGATATATTGGTGTAATTAATAAATTTTATATGAAGTTTTGCTATGGGCAGGATCACTTTTATGCCACACTTGGTAAAAGTAATCCCATTCTTATTGACCAACAGAAGTAGACATATTCCCTACTCCTTGGATCACCTCTTTAGCAGATGGAATGGGATGGTAGTGGGCAAAAAGGACTGCCATCCCTTCCTATGAAGTTTTTTCATCTATTTATTTTATTGTTCTTCTCGCCAGACAGATATAACATTTGTGTACTGGATGAGAGGCAAATCCTTCTATAAAACCTGTTGTTTAGATGTGTATTCTTGACTGTATGGTAATGTGCCATTGAATTCATGCTGCATTGAATACATCAATGTATCAGATAGATTGGTGTTCGTTTGACTGCAAACTTTTGGCCTAGAGTTAAATAAGGACTATAAATATTTTCATGTTTGAACGAATCCATGTAGCATATCTATACTTAACATTATAAAACAAACTCTTATTAAAATCCATCTGTACAAATTTTTAAAATTTAAATTTTACATATAAAAATAGTATCAAATTTAACATCGTCTTTATACCTCATTTTTAAAATATTTATATATGCATCAATAAATGTTTCTGTGTATTGTTAATCTGGCAGTGGCTTATTTTTTTTTTATAATTTTTATTTCTTTAAAAATTAAAATATATGTTATCTCTGCTGCTCCATGAGTTAGTGACATTCCTTGTTTATTTTGTAAGAAGGTTTACATAGGTCAGAGTAGGTTAAGTTTAAATGAAAAAATAAAGGTTCATAAAAGTAGAGTTAAAAATAGATATCTTAGTTCTGCTTTGTATGTCCATGAAAAAGATACAGGCCACACTATTGATTTTGATGAAGCTAAGGTTGTCTTCATTGAGAGAAATGAAATCAAAAGAAGAATTAAAGAGTCTTTATTATTGAAAATTTATTATTCTGAAGCAATTAACTTATTTAAGAGTTCTTTTAATATTAAGGGTGGATGGGAAGTGAATGGATTTGTGGGTAGTTTTTAATAGTGTATATATAATGTGTGGTTTTTTGTAGTTCTTTACACTTGAGAAGTCTGCTTGTAGCAATGAAACCTTAGGTTGTGTTTTAATATTATTTTTATGCTGGTCTGGTTTAATTTTAGATTTGGGGTAGTTTTGATTTGATATATATATATATATATATATATGAGTATACATTACTCACACATACATATAATCAATATATATATATATATATATATATATATATTACTCACACATACATATAATCAATATACATATATATTATATTTTTCTTATATTTATGAAAATAAATATTTAACATAGTAAAATAGTATTTTTCATTCTTTAAAATGAAAAACCCTTGTTGAAATATTAATTCATTAATAAAGACAATTGACAAGGTGATAACTTTTAAGTTCAAATGCAATTTATCAATGAATTAAAGGAAATAAAATTATCTCAATGATTTAATATAGAATTTTAATATCACAATATATAATATATACTTTAGCAAGCTCATGCAACTATATGCAAGGAGGAAACTAAATTTCAATGTAAGATCTCATATTATCTTCTTCAATGCATAATAAACAAGGAATTAATAATTTCATCTTCATTTCCTTTATCATTTAATTCATTTCATTGAAGAAATGAATAAGAAGAGTAGAGCAATAATTTAAATTTTTTTTATTTTTTTATGTTTACTAAAAATTTAGATATGGGATAAAAATATTAACATGGGGAAGGTATAGAAAGAAATTAAAGGGAATGATTGAATTTAGAGGCGAGAAATTAAATTATTCTTCAATTTACATATTTTTATGACATGACACTACTTTATTTGTACTAATTTAAATAGTTTAATAACCATTGTTTATTATAGGTGATGATTAGTATTGATATGAAATATATTCATATATTTTCTTTATAATGGTCAATATATATATATATATATATATATATATATATATATATATATATATATATATATATATATGAATGTGTGTGTGTATGTGTGTGCGTGTGTGTGTATGTGTGTGTGTGCTTTGTGCATATGTGATCATTTTAACAGTTGAAAATATTACATACAAATACTTAAATTATTATTTGTATAATCTAATTATTATATGATAATATAGTAATCTTTATATTTAGATATATATACGTTATGTAAGTTACAAAATCTTTATACATCATCTTTTCAACTATTAAATCATGTACTGTTATAAATTAAAAACTATATCTACAATGTGTAAAGAGAATATATTTATATGTTAAATATAAGATAGTAGATACATAAATCATTCTTATATATTATAGTTTAAATTATTTATTTGTTAAATAAAAAAATATTATGTTTTATTTTAAACTAAATGAAGTCTAATTTCTTTTATTTATTTATTTATTTGATTTTATAAGATAAAATTAAACATGTAATATGTAATCTTTATTGATTATTATATTAACTTCACGAAACCCATTTTAAAGAGTTAGTGAGATTTATTATTATTACTCTAGTATATTGATAGGAACCCCTGAAGAGAGTCAATTGTTAAATTTTCCTGAATTATTGTTTCAAAAAGTATCTTTATTGCTCAAAGTTTACAGAGCATTTCCGTGGTTCTCAACCATGGATATAAAACACTTATTAACTATTCTATAGGCACACATATGCTGAAACCACATTCTGTCACATACACCTATGGGACAAAAATATCAAGAAGATACATTAAAATAATGCAATTAGTCAGTGGCTCAAATTAGTCTAACTGCCTTACATAATAACTAATAGTCTCTGTTATCCAAAAAAAACTAAATATCACATTCAAGCATCAACTCAATGACAGACAACAAGGAGACACCATGGTCCATTCAAAACAAAATCTAAACAGGAGAGATGACTTTCACCCAACTGACATGACCCCAAGCAAGCCCCCCCCATATTCCATTCATGAATAGACAGCCATAACTGTGCTTTTAGAGTTCTGGACCCACCCCTTGGATAAGGAATATCTGCTTTGGGTTTCCCATTAAGTGAGTTTGGTTTTGCAAATCTGGAGCATTAACCACATCAAAGAAGGTCTTGAGAACCAAGCCAGACCATCCCACCCTTAGATATGGCAATGACCCCATCTGCACATACAAAACAACTCCCTCATGACCATGGCATCCACCCCTGAGACCTATGATTGTTGGTTAAAGAGATCCCATGGGCTTTCATCAACCTAGTTCAGCTGCTGTAAAATTAACCATAAACATATAAACAAATATCAATGTTTTTACATGTCAGTCCAAATAGGCCAGCACCACATTTTGTCTACCTGCCCACCTAGACCAAGAAATTTGTATTACATTATCTATGTGATTAACTGCAAAATACATGGAATCAAATCCATTTTTCATGGCTAGTCACTTACCCATTCATGAAATGAAATACCTTGATTTACAAAAGTACATGATATAAAAAACATTGATTCATAGTATTCTCAAAATCACAGTAAGCTCTATCTGCATGAACAATTACACACCATTTGTTCATTTCTCTTAATACTCTATTGTCAGAGGAGTTCTATGTTTATTTGATAACCTTATCAAGCACAGATGTCCATAAAATTTCAATATAAATGTGTATTTAACACAACTGCAAAGTTATCCATGATTTACCATCAAGCCTATAAATTTTCACTTATTGTTCCCATTATGAAAAGTGGGACTAGCTTTGTTAGATTCTTTCCTATTGTTTTGTAGAACACCAAGTTTGATAGCAAAATCATATTTTAACAATTGGTTTCTGTAAACATAAAATAGGCCTATTGTAGTAAGATTTCAATAATGACTCTTCCTATATATATATATATATATATATATATATATATATATATATATATATATATATATATATATATATATATATATATATATATATATATATATATATATATATATATATATATATATATATATATTATTCTACTCTGCTTGTTTAGATTGAATTCAATGTGTTGACCACTAATCAATGCTTCTGTTGTCTAATCCAATAGATTGCAATCAATCTTTATAGTATTTTAAATAATTGTTGGATTAAGCAATGTTAACTCATTTGCAATATCAGTATCTCTGTTTATGTCTATAACATCATTTATACTTATTTTTATCTTTCAATCATCGTTTTTGACTCATGATTTACTTTGTTGTAATTCTGTGTTTATTTGAAAAATTTTTATTTTTTGTGGCACTCCAATTTCACCAGAAGCAACCCAATAACTTTTGATTGGATTATCAGAAAAGTTTAATTTTTGTACAGGGAGATAGCTTAAATCATACTATATATTGTTTGATTTTAAAATTTTGATCAAATTAACAAAAAATAATTTTCTTTTTATTTTACCCCTGCACTGTTTTGCTGCATTCAGCCACTCCCAGTTCGGCACAACGATGTTGTAACTTTTTTTCATGACAAATTTACTGATAGAAATTCTTTTACTAATTGTTCTATGATTGTTTTTATGTACACTAGGTTCCCTGGCCTATTTCATGTTTTCCCTGGTTGGTTTGCCACTTTAGAAGCTTGTTCTACTTTACCATTATTAGATATTGTGGTGAAAGTCTATAAACTATCTTTGCAAAGTATTTTTTATTTCTTTTATGTTTTCGATGGAGTTTAACTTCCAAATCATTTTTCAACTTGTTCTATTACTGAAAATTAGTATTTCTCATAACTCTTTTTATTTTTTGGTCAATTGGTTTCATTTAAAATCTTTTTCAGAGTCTTATGTTACACCATAACATTTTCTAATAGCAGTCATTTGCATAAAATAGAGTTAGAAAAAATCATTTATTCTTGAATGAAAACCAATTTTAACTTTCTTTTAAAGGTGATAAAACAATAAAACATGTACTCACCTTTTAACTTGATATAATTTTAAACCAATCCTGTTCCAAAAACTAGAGTAATAGAAATCAAAACTTGGAGCCAGTCACTGAGTCATCTGGAGTTCTTGGCTCCCTCTATTGGACTTAAACTTACCTGAGTTTGAAAATCTGAGCATAAAAGTTAAATCATTTAAGGTGAAGAATCTTTTGATGTGGTTTAGATATAATTCATATTAATAATAATAAATAATAAATCATTTATTTGGAACATTGTGTATGTGACATTGGCATTCTGGATTTATATAGCATATATCCTCTTTTTACTATTGATTTAATGGACATAGAGTAATCCAGCATACATTGATTTCTAGCTATTTTAAAATCAAAAAACTGAAAGCACATTAAATTTTCATCTGCATTTTATTCATTTTAAGCCATTTAAATTATTTAATTCATTCAACATATCTTTAATTCTATTTGTCTTATCACATACAAAAACATCATCAACTTACTGATAATATAAAGTAATATTGTTTTGATAAAGTTCCTTTTTAGAATAATTTATTCATATGTAGAAATTACAAAATTATATATTTGAGCAAGATTAGGTAAACTCATGGGCCAACCATTTCTCATTTTATAAAAATCCTTCTTAAAAACTGCATAAATAATTTTGTTGGTAAAGCTTAATGCTTCATTTATAATTTTTAATACTTTCATGTTAACATTTTTTAAACTTAACCCTACCATTTGAAATAAGTTCAATAGAAACTAATTGATCAATTGATCCATACATTTCATTTATGTCTAGAATACATATATTAACATCAATCATGACATTACAGATTTTACTAACAATATCAAATAATGAACATATTGTATATTTACCAAAAACAAGAATTTACTGTAGCATTTTCTCAATTAAATGACATGTGCCATAATACCCCCTCCTTCAACCACAAATCAAGGAACAAGCATAATACTTGATTCGTTTTTTGCATTTTTGTATTTAAAAATATGTTGGGATGTATTACAGCAGAACTATAAATCTTATAGTAAATACTATTATCAATCACATTATATTTAGCTTTTTTATAATGTTATTAATAAATTGATTACATTAATTTTCTACATTTACTTTATCGACTGTCATAAAATTAAGATTATTTATTTGAGTAATAACTTTGCCTTCATAATCAGATTTTAGTAATAAACACATTCTTAGTACTTTATCTTTTTTCAAAACTAAATTATTATTGGATGTAAATAGTTTATATTTAGATATTTGGAGTTCCAATCATAATTCATTTAATATTTTTTTAAGCGCACATGCTTAAAGGTTTATTGCCTTAGTAAATATTATTTACTCTTTTTACTAAATCTTTACAAACATTTAAATCACATTTAGTTAGGATTAAGAAATTTTCAATGCAAGATTTCAATTCTAGATCACAGTCTTCCCATTGACCACCAACATATTTTGCACCAAAATATATGTTTTTGTAAAAAATGGCCATCCCTATTTTATCGTGAAACTGACTTTTAAAACTCTTATCATACAAAAAGTTGATTTTTCTATCAAATTTCATACACATTTATTTATAATATCGATTAAGTAACATGTGTCAGTTACTTTTAAAATTAAACCTATCATCTCGGTTATTCAAGTCAATTAAATGATTTCAACTTTTTTAAATATTGCTTTGTATACAATATCATATATTGACACATTAGTAATACAATCTTTTTCATAAAATATATATTAACATTTATTTGACAGCAATTCAGATATATTTTTTAACCTTTTACTGTTATATCAAAACTGAAATCTACATTTCAAGTCAATAATTTTGAAATTTACCTTTCTCCATTCTTTGATAATTCATATTTCATTTCTTGTATTAAATTCCATATATATATATATATATATATATATATATTGGATAAAGGCAAAAATATTGAAATATATTGTAATGAATTGTTAAATGTTAGTTACAATTATAATCATATATATATAAGTCACTAGAGATTTTAATGGAAATATAACAATATTTTTTAATAATAATAATGATTCTTCTGGTAATAAAAATATGGATATCAATACAATATATTTTGAATGATCAATACATTTTATAAGGAGGATTTACAAATGTATAGGTGATTTTGCATTTCACTTACCTCCTACATTAAACAAATTAATAAATAATTTTAAAAATAAAACCTCATTTAGAAATAAAATCTGTATTATTTATAAATGGATATGTAGGTGTGGTTGTATATATAGGTGAATCCAGATTACATTGATACAAAAAAATTAAAGAGCACTTGCAGTTGTTAAAAAGAGTTCAGAAATTTAATCAAAATGACAAAATAGATAATAATTTTTCAGGATTCATCTTTTATGATCATAATAATTCATGTATTTATGGTTTTAACTTCAATTACAACAATGTTAAAATATTGCAAATTGAAAAAAATAACAGCAAAAGAAATATAATAGAAGCTATGCTAATATACAAAAACAGATATGACTTAATTAAGAGACAGGCCTAAAACATTAAAATCATGGAGTTGTGGGAAGGTTATTCTTTCAAAGTCTTAATTGACAAAGACAACTAAGATAGTCCTAGGTGGATAAAATTTTTAAAATATATCTCATTACTGTATTTATAAATATTCACTTATATAATTGTATACTCTTTAAGAAATACAACATTTATATATATATATATATATATATATATATATATATATATATATATATATATATATATATATATATATATATATATATATATATATATATATATATATATATATGGGGGTTTTGTGTGTGTGTAGGTATTGATTTTGTTGTAAATTTCATATGTGTGTGCTAGTATAGAGCTATATTCTCATGTAAATGTTGCTGTAGGACTTGAATCAGTCATAACATATATTGATTTATTATCTATTATTCTTTCATAAATAAAACCATATATCCAGCTTAATATATATTTATAAATCAGTCTATCTATCTACTTGATTTTATATATCTATATTAATTCATTTAACAGGTCACATATTTAATTACTTCATCATCCACATATTTAATCATCATATCATATATTTATCTATATATATATTCATATATATTTATCTCTTTATCTATATACTTATGTAATTCATCTATTTATTCTCTTCCTGTTTTATCAATTTATGTAGTTGAATGATGGAATCGCTAAAAATAGTTATCTAGAGAATAATACTATTATATAGATAGATATATTGAAAAAGATATAGATAAATAATTAAAGACTTGTATATGGGTGATAGACAGATATATGGATATATAATAGATAGTTGAATTAATAAATAATCAAAATATATAAATAATAAACCAGATAGGTAGAGAGATGATAGATAGAGAGTTAAATAGATAAATAGATTGATATAGATAGATAGGCAGATAAATAGATAGATGGATAGAGAAATAACAAGGTATATATATATATATTGATAAATAGGAAGAAAATAAAATACTGATAGACAACAAGTAGACATATATTACATAGGTAAAAGATGGATAGTTTGATCATATAATTAAACGGATGGTTCGATATTTAGAAAACCGGGAACATAGATAGATAAATAGTTATATAAATAAAAAGTTGAAAGACTGATAGAAAGCTAGATAAACAGCTAAATCGATAGGTAATAGATAAACACATAGAATGACAGCTAAAATGTAAATCAATATATTACTATGTAGGTAGATAATTGGAATAATAGCTAATAGTTGGATAAATGTTTTGCTGAATGACTAATGAAATAGATTAATAGTATTATTTGTATTTTTCCCAGCTTGCTTTATTTTTTTATTTTTTAATATAAATCATTTGACTGAAACATTTGTAAATATTGTTTTCAACTAATGATATTTAGGTGAAAAATGAAGACCTGCCTATGTTAAGATGACTCATTTATTTTTTATTCTTTCTCCATTTTACTACTTTTGTTCTGCAATGAGAAGTCACGTTGCATACTTTGAGGTAATAAAAACGTTTTAAATCATTTCTCATATCTGTTAAAGTTTTATTTATTATGTTAATTCATGTTTTTTAATAGTTGTTTGTAATATTTTTTAATTAAATATTTGCTAGCTGTTTTTAAATTTTTTTAATCGTTTGTGATAAACTTTAACAGATTAATTTACTAATTGTATAATTAATATTAATATTTATTATGTATGACTTATTTTTGTTGTGCGTGTATTGTTGCTTTTTCTTCTATTATTATTGCCAAAACCGTTATTTTTTTTAAATCAAGCGTTGGAGGTCGAGAAGTCAGTACAGCTGCCTTACGTGCAGTTGTCCGGGATTAGTGGGTTCGCTTCCCGGTTCATGCTATAACACATGAAAAAAAAAAAAAAAAGCTTTTATTTTTGAAAATTTTCACTCCCTATATAATTTTTCATCTTGCTAATATATATATATTTAAAACATAGAACATACAAATGTAGTCGTAAAATTTTGTTTTTAATATTTAAAAATTATAGATATCATATGTATTTAATGATGAACAACTTAAAATAAATATCAAAATCTAGTCTGGCATCATAAATACATGTGTTTATTTTTTCCTAGGTTAAAAAATTCTAGTTGCCTTTCATTAGACTAAATATTATCGACTTTATGAATAATAATTATTATTATACTATAGTGTAATTTTCATCGAAGGTTGGGAATGGGTTTTATTGGATTTTATCACCATGTTGACAGGTAAATCATAAACATATGACCAAAGGCATATGGATAAATTGTATGATTTTCAACATGCACATTTTGAGTTGGTCTAGCATTTATCACTTGGTCTGAACTTAATCTCTTATCCATAAGTTTATCATGTGTTCTATATGAATAGATAAACAGTGTCATTAAATTTACTCTGCAAAAATTGTATTCGTTTCATAAATTAGTTTAGAAATTTGAAACCAAATTCATTTAATTCTAAAAACAGTTTTAATATATTTATTGTTGTAAAGAATTATTTATTTTGTAAAATATTAATACTTTCTAAGCTATATTTTATTTAATATAATATCCGATGTGAATTGATTGTGCTTGTAATTTGTTTTTGCTTAATTATTTATTTTGTTGCAGGGCATTTCATATGCCATTTACTAACTGAAATACTTTAGAATATTTTTTAATTTATTATTACCCTAATTTTGAGGTGACATTTTCTAATTATAAATATTTTTCATATTTGATTTAGCAGTTATTTGATTTTTTTTTCATATTGTTTATTACCTTATTTTTATTACTAAAATTGACTACATATTATTTATTGATATCCCATGTTTTAATTAAAAGTAAAATGCGTTGATATTAGTTTCTATTCATTATTATGTATTTTTTTCTTGTCATACTTAATTGCTATTATTTGCCAAATATTCATTTATGATTTTAATTATTTTTCATCAAGTAATTATCCCGAGCTCTTTTTGATTATTTCCCTAATTACTAATATATATATGATCTTTATGATTATTTTGAAGTTTCTTTGATGACATTATTGAGCTTATTATTACAAACATTCTGTTTTTTATAATTGTATTTTTGTATGTTTACTGAAATATATATATATATCAGTCACATTGTAATAAACACTGTGACATCATCTTACATAATTTATCTCTTGGTTATGACATCAGATATTTTAGTGTTTTCTCTGGTACTCTAAATGGGATTGAATATTTATTAAATTTCACGATTTATTATAAAGTTACCTAAACGCCTGAAGTTATATCTAACAGAATAGTTATTGTCTAGGACTAATAAATAGTAAAACAACATTGTATATTGCATTTATGAGCAAAACTAATATTTGAACGATTCAAGTAAGAGGAATGCATATATTCTTTCTCAATATATTTATTTCTAGGGAACAGAACACAATAACTGGCCTAACACAATTTTTTTCTATCGATGAATTATTTATTTGCAATTCTCCTATTGGGGTAATAAAATATACAATATTAAGAGACACCCAAGTAAAAAATAAATATGTTATTTGGAAAACGATGCCATTAAAAATTTTATTGTTAAGTTCCTGTTAAAAAAGAAGATATCATACTTTTAAAAGAAATGTCCACACATTTCATACAATAATAGTTTATCTCCTAAAAAAGATTTTTATTTTAACTGGTTTAAATAGGGTTTATGAAGCACAACATATTCCAGCTATGAGGAAACCTCTTTATACATTCAACATAAGAAGTGATCATTATTTAGTAATATGTATACTATCGTGTATGCAAAACTAGAGACTATAATTATTAAGAAAAATAGAATTCACGTTTGATATTGAAACACCCAAATATTTTGCAATGAATTGAATTATAACTTGCAAATCATTTTAAAATATTAATGAATTTTGAATGTGGTTCAAATTCGAATGGAATCAGTAGAATAATAATTAATTTATTATTAAAAACTGCAATAAAAATAGTTCATGCAACAAAAATAAATAAAATGAAAAAAAAAAAAACAGCATTTGCTTTGCAAATTTTTAATGAGATAAGATAATATATAAAGGAATAAAGAATAGAAAATCCTAAATAAATGTTGCAAGTGAATATAATTGTGAATTAGAAAGAGGTGATATAAAAGAGAATGCAAGACTCCAATGTGCTATTGATAGCAAATTTATTTTAGCAATGAGAAGAAAAAATAAAATTATTAATCAAAAGTGAAATGACAACATAAAGTGTGTAGAAGAGTTTTATCAAAAATTATATAGCAAAATAAAAAAAAAAATTCTTACAGCTATTACATCTCCCTAATTAATGAAGATTTTAAATGATAAAATGAGACATACAATTAATTGTACGAATTAGGGGAAAATTCTATGTAATAATGGAAACATATTCGATAATTTAAAAGGTAAACAAACAGGAAAATTGTTATATATATATATATATATATATATATATAATTCGCAAATAACCTCTTAACAAACTTTGCACAATACCCCCCTGTTAAGATAGTGTTTTCGAGCTCTATATATAACATTTGTATTATTAGCTTGTTAAAATAGGTCATATGACATATGTCTTGATTTTTTTTGTAATACATATGTTATACGATGTCTTTTATATAATTAAATATTTATAAATAGTAATTACTAATATATAAATACTAATTTATAATGGCCCTTATTCCCAGGACGCTGTAAAGTCACCAACCAAAGCAGTGGTTGGTGGCCGAAGGCGGAGGGTGCTAAGAATCCCCTGATTGTGGAACCAGGCTGCCATTTGATGACGACTTTTTATTTAGGTACTTACAACTGCAGATCACTTTCAAGTGAAGGAAGATTGCAAGAATTAGAAGAAGAACTGTCTTATATTAAATGGTACATTATTGGACTTTGTGAAGTTAGAAGGAAAGGTAAAGAAACAGTAGATTTAAAAAGTGGATGTATACTCTATTATAAAGGCACACATATTGGAAATACAAGTGGAGTAGGATTCATTATAAATAAAAAGTGGAAGAACAATATTGTGGAGATTGATGGTGTATTGAACAGAGTGGCAAGATTAGTTATACAACTTAATAGCAGATACCAAATGCAGATAATTCAGGTTTCTGCCTCAACGAGTTCTCATAGTGATGAAGTAGTAGAAGATTTTTATATGGATGTACAAAAGGCTTTTGATCAGAGTAAACAACATTTTAAAATTGTTATGGGAGACTTTAATGCTAGAATTGGTAGACAAATGAAAGATGAAATTACTGTAGGTAATTTTGGTTATGGTAATAGAAATGAGAGAGGACATAGACTTGGGGAGTTTGCAGATAAAGAAAAACTTTATATCATGATTTCATTTTTTGAGAAAAATGTTCAAAGGAAATGGACATGAAAGCATTCAAATGAAGGTACAGCAGAATTGGATTATATTTTGACTAACAGAAAATACATATTTCAAAATTGTAATGCTCTTAATAAATTTAACACAGGAAGTGATCATCGATTAGTAAGGTGTAAGTTACGTGTTAATGTAAAACTAGAGAGACAAAAATTATTAAGAAAAACAATATTTGCAGTTGATATTCCTAATTTTCAGAAACATTCTAATGAATTTAAATTAGAACTTACAAATAGGTTTCAAGTGTTAGGATATTTTGAACATGATTCAGATTTGAATGAAATTAATATGAAAATAACTGATACACTTTTAAAAACTGCAACAAAGATAGCTGGTAGAAAAAAGCAACAATTGACTAATAAAATTTCTACTGAGACTAGAGAATTTATGAAGAAAAGTAGGAATATGAAGATATACAAAAATGATGTATTAAAAAGAATTGAATATCTCGAATTTTGTAAAATGGTATGGAAAAGAGTTGAAAATGATATAAGAAAGTATAACTGTGAAATAGCAAGGAAAGGTGTAGAAGAAAATAAAAGTCTCAAGAATGTTAAACAATATTTTGGTATTGGTAGGAAATGTATATCTGCAATAAGAAAAAAAGATGGAATTATTACTAAAAAGAGAGATGACATCATGAAATTGGTAGAAGATTTTTATCAAGAATTATATAGTAATAAAGAACAAGTACCTCCTATATCTATTACATCTTCCGAATTGCGCAGAATTTTAAATGAAGAAGTGAGACATGCAATTAAATGTATGAAGAAAGGAAAGGCTCCAGGAAATGATGGAATTATAATTGATATATTAAAAGACGCAGGTGAAGAAATAGAAACAATTTTAGCAAAGTTGTATACCAAATGTCTAAATGATAAAGATGTACCGGAAGATTGGAAGAATGCAGTAATAATATTAATATTTAAAAAAGGTGATAAAGAAGTTATTATAAATTACAGACCTATCAGCCTTTTATCAGTTTTATATAATTTTTTTACCAAGATAATTACAACTCGTTTACAGAGAACTTTGGATTTCCACCAACCAAGAGAACAGGATGGATTTAAAAGTGGTTTTAGTACAATAGATCATATTCAGGTATTGAAAGAAGTCATAGAAAGGACAAATGAATATGAGTTGTCATTATGTTTTGGATTTGTAGATTATGAAAAGGCATTCGATTCTATACACATTTCTTCAGTGATTAAAGCATTGGATCATCAAGGTATAGATCCAGGATATTGTCATATTTTAAAGAATATTTATAATAATGCAACAGCAACAATTAGATTACATAATGATACTAGAAAAATCAACATTGAAAAAGGTGTAAGACAAGGTGACTCCATATCTCCAAAACTTTTTACAGCAGTGCTGCAAGAAGTATTTTGTGGATTAAAATGGGAAACTAAAACAGTGAAAGTAAATGGAGAGTATTTAAGTCATTTAGATTTTGCAGATGATGTAGTTGTTTTTGCAAATAATGCTTCAGAGCTGCAGGAAATGTTGCAGGAGTTAGCAGATGAAAGTAGAAAAGTAGGACTAAAGATAAATGTTAAAAAGGCTAAAGTAATGTTTAATCAATTTGCTAAAAATATGAAAATAAAGATTGATTATGAAGAATTAGAAGAAGTTAACAGTTACAAATACCTTGATCAGATTATTAATACACATGGAAACATAATGGAGGAAATTAATCATATAATTAAACTTGGTTGGAGTGCTTTTGGTAGAAATAACTTGATACTAAAAGAAAATATGCCTATGTGTTTGAAAAGGATGGTTTTTAACAAATGTGTTTTAACAGTTCTTACTTATGGATCTGAGACTTGGACACTTAATAGAAGAGCAATACAGAGACTTCAGACCACTCAAATGAGTATGGAGAGATGTATGTTGGGAGTAACAAGAAGAGATCGAAAATGCAATGTATGGGTAAGACAACAAACAGGTGTTACTGACCTTATTGAAAAAAATAAAAGATTGAAATGGAGTTGGGCTGGACATATTACTAGAAGAGATGATGATAGATGGACAATTGAAATTTTAAACTGGATTCCAAGAGATTGTAAAAGACCCAGTAAAATACAACATGTGAGATGGATGGATGAAATAAGAAAATGTGCAGGGATGTTGTGGAGAAGAGAAACTCAAGGTCAGAGAAGATGGATTAAACTTGGAGAGACCTTCATCCTGCAGTGTATTGATAATGGTTGATGATGATGATGACTAATTTATAAATATTAATAATTTAGTAATTACTATATATATATATATATATATCGTAAAATTAATATTTAAATATATTAGAAATCATCAACCATTTTATCTATCCATTGTAAGTTCTATACAAACATTTATTATGAAAATTACAACTTGCTTTCAAAGACGTTAATCTTTCAACAAATCACAAATACAAATTCAATTTAAATGTCATTTTACAAAGGAGTGTAATTTATATCATTATTATGATTATTGACATTAATTTTAAAGATTTCTATAAAATGTTTCTTTAAGTTAGGCATAATATAAATAAGAATGCATATGTGAATAAATCAACAATATTAGAAGAGTTTCTGCTATAGCGTGAAGAGAGATTAAAAGTCAGATAATCTTAATTACCTTTGAAGTGTTCTTTATCTTGCAGTCAATCCAGGCTTCATTGAAAGGATTAACTTAATAACATTCAATCAGAGATCTCTACTTGAAGGGGACATTGGGTCAGTCAAAGTTTATGTAATTGAAATATGTATTAATAAAGCTATAGCTCGTTTTTTCAAAAGTTATAGTAATGGGAATAGCATAAATAAATAAATTTCATTATTATCAGTTATCTATATTTCAACTCAGAGCTTTTTCTCCTTGTACTGTGCATGTGTCAAGTTGTTTTCAGAACCTGCAGTCACAAATAATTGATTTCATGTAACATCTTTAAAAAATACTGGCTAAATAAATTATCATTTTATACACTAAATTGTGAATTAAAATATTTACTTATATATGATCTACAACAAAGTAACAAATCTGTATATAACTAATTATCCCTTTTTTTTTTCATGTGTCATAGCATCGGCTGGACGCGAACCTGCTAACCCGGAACAACTGCTTGTAAGGCAGCCATGCTGATCTCTCGCCCACGAAAGCTTGACTACCTAATTCTCTTTTAACACATTTTTTTGCACGATTTTCAAATACCATGGGTTTTTTAAAAAAAAGAAATCTCTTTCAACAGGGCGTGTAATTAGTCAAAAATGTTTATTTCTGATTAGAATTGTTGATTGACATATTCATGATTGGAATTAAGAAACGGACATCATTGTCTGGAAGGCTTATAAAGTCATCTTACATTCTCAAAGTAATTCTTACATTGTCTTAAGTTGTTATTATTATTTCTTTAAATTTGAAATAAATTAATAGAAGTTATATAAAATAATTTATTTTTATTTTTAGAAGATTGCAAATTTAATTATGAGAAATTAAACTCTATCTCAGAAGCAATCTGTAAATAAATAGTGAATTAAAAATTTCAAAGTTTATTTGCATATTTGGTCAACTTCTTCAAGATTATGTCAATAAATTTAAAAAAAGGAAAAAAAAAAAAACATGTCTGTGATTGTCATCTACTTTAAAGAAAAAAGTTTTATCTCTTTAATTCTCATTATTTTAAAAACAAAATTCTTCTTTTTGGTAATATTCTCGCAAATGGAGACATTTTTTGGTCTGCATTTGTAACTTGCCTTTGTCATATTGTTCAGAAAAGGAACTACCATTTTGGTATAAATGCTATGTCTGCATTTTGAAAGTGTTTTTTTTTTTTTAAATCATTGTTGGTATTGTTGTTAAAATAATATATTGTGTTTAAATTTAATTCAATAATTTGTTTAAATTTATATTTATTAATATGGCTGAAAATCAATAGATTTTAAGATCTACAGTGCAAGTTTCAGTGATAACAATGGTATTCCAATCATGCACAAAACCATGTATGAGTTTATTGACAGACAATGAACCATGTATGTATTTATTGACAGAAAATGACAGCAAGTAAGTTGATACCCATATTTTTGATAAATTTACAGTTTCAGCAGAAGCGGGGTGGGGGGGTTACAACTTCTCTTTCTAATGTGTGAGTTGTTAAATGAAAAAAATAACAAATTAAATGGGCATTTAAGATTTAGCCCTAACACTAAGATTAATTATTGATAATTATGTTAAATCAAAGTAGCCATTTTGCTTATATCCTCATTCATCCATCTGAATGATATATTTTTCCGTGTGTGTGTATATATATATATATATATAAATTTATAATTACAATTTTGTTTTAATTAATGGACATTTTAAATATATTGTGACCTTTTGAATAGACACAAGAAACAAATTTTAAGTAGATAGCACTGTATCAAGTAATAACTAATCGTATTTAGCTAAAAAAAAGTGAAATAACTTAGAATTTTCAAAAAAATTTCATTAATATACCATAACCTTGTTTAGATAGGTATACAAATATTATTTAGAAGTTTAAAGACATTTAGTATTTCTTTGATGGGTATTTAATGATAGAAAGTGGGTGGCTTGTCACAGACACTGTTAGTGTATAGGTTGAGTTGAAACCCATTTGGTATTTATTTAATGATTTTCTGGTTTATTTGCTCATTGATATTTCAGCCCATAGTATAATTACTACAGTCTATTTGACTCGTGGTCATATAGGCTTCTATTATGATCAGATTGGTTTAGTACTTAAATTGCAGCATATGTGTGTGCATGTGGTTGTTCCATCTTACAACTTCATCTTTCACTCGTGTATTTGGTTATGATACAAAATATTGTTTTATAGTCAAATGTTTAAATTTATAATAAATATCTTTGATAACCAATTTAAACACATTGTAAGTGATTAGTGAGTTGATGAATCGGTTAATTGATGGGCAAAACAAATACACTATCAACTACTTTATTTGCTAAATAATTTTTTTTTTCTTTAAAAGTGTAAAAAGTATTTTTATTGAATTAAATTGATTAATATTATTTAGAAGACAGATGATTTTTTTCTTTGTCAAGTGAAAAATAATGTTATTAAATATTTCCAGCTAATTATCTTAGTGCAAAGGATGGGATTAACGTTCTTGAAGTGAACCTGTGAGGGAGTAATATTTTGATTGGTGGAAGAAATGGGTATGCAAGCAATAATCGGTAATAAAAGGAGTGATAATATATGAAAGTAATCTGCATTATTATACTGCTCTCTCTCTCTCTGTGTGTGTGTGTGTTCTTCCAAAATCAAGTGGTTAATATTCAATTCAAATTCAAAAGTCCAACATTCTTTAAGTATTAGTTTCTTATGTGAAACTAGTTAAAAAGTTTTTTTTTTTTTAAATATAAAGAAAAAGATTAGAACTTAATCAACTTCAAACAAGGTATATCACCCTACGTTTTCAATTAACTAAATTGAGATTTAATATCATCATTTAAAATGCATAGTTGCATATATAACTCAAGTTTAAATTATGTAATTTTCATCTTTAGTATTAATAAAAAAATGCAATTGTATGATTTTTTTTATTTTGTGGGAATAATTATGCTGAACTTTTAAACAAAACATTTCATAAACTCTAGATTAAAAAAAAAAATTTCTGGCTATACAAAAATATAACTCTAATGGAAGCATGTGTATGTCTAACTTAGTATAACATAACAAAAATTATTATTAGTTGACCGAGAATTATATCTAACCATTCATATCATATAGTATTAAGGAGCTGCATGCATAGCTTATATAACTAATGGATGACTAACCTGTATTAAATGTGCATATAACTTAACATGAGTAGAAAAACATGAATATTAAATGTGTACATTGCTTTATTGCTCTCCTCATTTAGTTTTAACCTATAAGTAAAATATATTGTCAATTAAAGAATTATGTAGACTTCAGTGAATATTATAAATTAATTGACTATTTGCCAAATGGATGGCCTTTGATAATTTATTATGAATTTCTTGACAAATGCAATTATAGTGATTGTTGATTGGTGGAAAAATAATGTTCTTTTTGTTATTTGCAAGACTGATTGTTGAGTTATAAACTGCAAAACCACCAGTTAATTAAATGCTAAAATATTACTAGAAATCTGCAGCAGTAAACGATAATTTGTCATTATCAAAAAGAAAATATATTGAATACCTAGCATGCAATGCCATCAGTAATTTCAATTAGCTAATTGCTAAGAACTTTGGAAACTACTCTTCAATTAGATCCAAAATGTGTATTGTCCGTCCTGCAGGAATTGCCCATAAGTCTACTAACATCTATTCATTTTGTAATTATTGCCATTGTCTTTATACATGCATAAGAAGCTTTACTTACAGACTGTACAAATGAAATTTTATTTTCCAGCTAAAGAAGATTTAATCACTTTTTTTGTTGTTAGTGTATGGTAGATAGGAAGATCAATTTATTTGTCTTTCTTTTTTTTTTCTTTTTATTATTGTTCTTTGCTCCAAGATTGGATACGTATAATATAAAAAAATACTATACTCGGTAATTGATTGTTATTTTGATGTAATTTTTTATATATACAAGTATTATATATGCTTATGTTAGGTGGTAGAAATATTTATTTGCTATTATGAAGCTAACAGCTAATTTAAAGAGGGGTAAATGCATAAAAAAAATATTATTTTATCTTTGAATTGTCAGAGATGATGAAGTCTGTTAAGTAATAATTATTATGTTTCAAATTTAAAAGATTTATAGTTCATCAAAAATTAAAATTTTATTTTCGATTTATTAGTTAATGTTACGTACACAAATATGTGGTTTTACTTGTGCATTGTGAGAGATGATGAGGTCTATTTAATAATAATTGTTATATTTCAAATTTAAAAGATTTATAGTCCATCATAAATTAAAATTTTATTTGGATTTCTTACTTAATATGAAATACACAAAATTGTTGTTATATCATTGCGTTGTTAGAGATGATGAAGTCTGTTTAATAATGAATATTATACCTCAAAATTTGAAGTTTTTATAACTTGTCATGAATTAGAGATTTACTTTTGATTTATTAATTAATGTTGGTACAATATCTACATATTGAATATGATTTGAATTTATTTTATGCATTGTTATGCACAAGTTTGCCTGTTTTGTGCAATTCATTTTTATAATTGTTAAATTTATAGTCGCTTGACTTGCATTTTTCAAATCAGTTTCAGATGATATAATATGCCAAAAGAGATGAAAGAATTAGGAATTTATCTAAGAATGTTTTTTAATGTTTAGAATGAAGTGTGTTAAGTAGCTATGAGGAAATAAATTGTTAAGTATATATATATATATATATATATATATATATATATATATATATATATATATATATATATATATATATATATATATATATATATATATATATATATATATATTGTCAGAGATTGAATGAACTATCCCTTAGTTTATTTAAATACTTATCATGAGTGGATTATATTTCCTAGATTAAGCATTTGTGCATTATGATGATTATATTATATAAAGTTAATCAGTGTATTTCGCTTGTTTTTAGTGATAAAACTGAGTCCACACCAATATTGAATACCTCTGAGTAAGGTTAGGGAGTCACTTTATTTTGTTGTTTAGATTATTAGAATTAAGAAGGTCTCTTTGTACCACATCTGTCCATTTTGGAATGTTTTTCCATTGTATATTCATAGCTATGTGTAATATAGTTTGCGAATAAAATAAAAGGTAGGATTATTTTTTTTATGGAACATCTAAAGCAGAAGTAGTGCTAAAGTCATTGGTTTGTCTATGACATCGTCCATATTATAATATTTTTTCTCTTAATTTCATAACAAAACCGATGGAATGTAGCTGTGTTAATTATATTATAATGAGTAGAATAATACATAAACATGCATGAAATACTATTGATTCTGGAGATATGGAAGATATCTATCACTGGATTTGTAGGTTTTGAATCAATATTTCAAATCATATAATACTATTTTTTTTTTTACATTTTAAATCATCAAATCCGCAGAATGCTTCATCCTCATCTTGAATAAGTAAACAAAAGGAAAGAGGAAAAGAAAATGTAGCTAGTTAATAAAATTGTTCAATTAACTTGTAAAAAATAGTGTAACCTCTTTAACTCATACATTTAAATCCATATTGCATTGTTTAATTACCCAGTGGTGGTTTGGTGGAGACATAATTTTAGAATTAGCTGATGACACATATATAGGTGAAGTAAAAGAATAAAGACGTTTCTTTTAATCTTTAACTACTCCAGTGTTAATTGGTTAAGAAATGATTAATAAAGCATAATAGAATTAGCTAATAACATGTGTAAGTTTGAAATAAAATTACAAAGAAGTTTATTTTAATAAGTAATTGTTCAAATTTTAGTCTGTTCAGTAATGAATGTTGGTATTCGCTAATAACATGTATATGTGTGAAGTAAAAATATAAACATGTTTATTTTGACTACATAATGTAATACATGTTTTATTTATTAAAAACTTTGTTGAGAATTATTTTTTTACATGCATACATATTCTTAGTTTCCACACCTACATATCCAATATGGTGTAATTGCAAAATTTCATGAACTTAATGAACATGTTCAAGTTTGTTGATATAATTTTCTTGATCCAGATATTATATGAAATGTTTAATTGTTTGATGAAATTCTGGGAAAGTTTATGTACTTAGTCATTATTTAGATAACGATTTGAAATAAAAAGTTACCCTATTTCTTTCATTGTCTATCTGCTCTCTCAATAGAACAATACTCAATATTATGTCATTACCTTTTATGATGGTAATTGTTAGCTATTATATAGTAGAAAATTTTAAATAAGTTGTGTAAAAAAATCCCTGAGATACTCCATTACTGTTTCCAAGTAGATATTAAATAAGTCATTTAGTTTGAATTAATTATGCATTAAAAGTTGATTACTACCATATCTTTGTTTTATTTAACTTAACCTTATTATCAGTAAAATTTGGTTAGTGCTATATAAATTTATTGTACTGTAAAAGTTAATTGTTTCATTTGATTTCAACTTGTCATACAGTAAATGCTGATTAGAGCCATATCTTTATTTTGACCTATTAAACTACTACTGTTGTTAGTCAGAAAAGCATTTATATCATGGGAGAAGCTAAGCTTGAACTATAACTTATTAGTTTGAATGGATAGAACTTGATCAATTTTAACTACTTATTTATTGCAAAACCAAGTAGATATTTTACTCATTAATTCATAATATTTTCTTCTGTATTTTATTTGCTTTTTACATGTTATTGAACTCTGAGCCTCCCCCCCCCACAGAGCTAAACTATAGTAGGACATTATTCTAAGAGCCTCAATAGTGACTCAAAGTAGAGTCAGATTAGTAGTCCATTTTGTTGCCAACAGAATTGGCACCCTGTGAATTTATTCATAGGAGATGTAGAATTGGGGTGGGGGAGGGTTACCATATATATATATATATATATATATATATATATATATATATATATATATATATATATATATATATATATATATATATATATATATATATATTCTAATTTTCATTGGACTCAAATTCAACTTATTGCATTGCAATAAGTTGAATTTGATTCCAATGGATCTTAGAAAAGAAAAAGCAGAAATTGTAAAGATATCAATTCACAAAAACAGGCCAGCTTAAATTGAGGACTTACATTATAGATAAAACAGAAATTTTATCAGGTTCTTATGTACATATATCTATCATATGTTTTTAAGCTCTAAAAACAAAAAGTGAATTTTAAACTAAAGTCTCATTTAATTATTTCAAGAGTAACCTTTTATTTACCCAATTATCCAATATTCGATTTAAAATTGGAAACTTTCGCTTACTTGGGCAATTAACCTTATTGTTATTTAAGTGATTAGATTGTTTGCCATGTAAAATATGATAATGTCTTTATTCTCCCCACCATCATGTGATCCTAATGAGAAATGTGTGTGCTTATGGGTAAATAATAATTTGATTAAAACACACACACACATACTAAAAAGCAAATAACATTTAACATTGAAATAATTAAACGTGACAGTAGTTCACTAATCAAAATGTTGTGTTCAAGCTGAATTTAAATCTAGAGAACATATTTATGTATATGAAAATCTGATGCAATCTCTGCTGTATAATGTAGGTCATCAATTTAAGTCAATGTATCCCTGTGGATTGATCTCTACAATTCTTCTCTGTCTATTCTACTATCTCCTGAATTCAAATTCGTTTATTGTTCATATGGTAGAATGGTAAAAAAAGATTATATTGATTTAATATATTTGTCCATAATTAACATTAGTGTTCGGGATAATCCTTAAGTACCGTTAAATGAAATAAAAGTAATACATACATTAATAATCATTATTTGAATTTTATTTTCTTCTTATAAGAGGAAATGACAATAGCTCTAAACTTTACAGATTTTGTTGGCTTGAGTAGAAAAAACAATGAGTGTTTCATGTGTTATCAGTTTTAAGTTTGTTTGTTTTTGTAGTTTTCAAATGTTAACATTCAAAGAAAAATTTTCATATGGTTTATTCAATTATTTTCAATATATTTTAGGAAAACAATCTTTTTATTTTCCACTAACACAATTTTCTTTTATCTGAATATATTTTACATATAATTAGTAGAAAGCAAAAATCAAGTGCAAATTATTTATTTATTGGATTATTTCCATCATATACTATTACATATTGAACGTTTTTTTAAAATGTTCTTAGAAAAATGTTGGAGAAATCACGAGGATCATCTTCGTTCTAATGACTGTTTGCCTTTGGAAGGATGACTCAGTTGATTAGAATGTTACCGCAAAAATCCAATATTCAAGAATCTAATGGTTGAGTTCGATTCTCATTCTACTACTGTGTCCAACAACACTTGAAAATAAAAGAATAATACATCTCAATAAGTAGGGTATATATTAACATGTATGATGTTATTAACAGTTGAAAATGTTTGTAATGTTTTCATGAAGTTAAATTTATATAAAAGCATTCAATATTTAATATTATATAATAGAAAAAATCCAATATGTAAATACCACTAATATACCATCGTCACAAACCTTCAGTAGACATTAAGTTTAATATGCTTCAATTATTTTATACAATTAACATTTCAAAAAAACCATTCGTAGTAAACTCATTATTATTGTTTATATAAAATAGTTTAAATAAAGTCATAATTTTTCTAATAATATCTTAAAAGTCTTAAATATTATTCTAAAATATAACACAACAAACTTCAAATTCATAGTGTTGCTGGCAATTTTTCAATATTTTTTTTTAATTAACAGACAATTATAAAAAATATTCTAAATTATTTCACTGCGAGTTTATATAATTTAAACTAACATTATTTTCAATTACGATTTGCCTTTCCAGAGAAGTTTTAACGTACTAACAATTTTTCTATAGATGTCCAATTCAAAATGAGAAATAAAGGCAGAAAATATTAAAATGGTAGTCCCAATATGAAATTTATTTTAAGCAAAGATAATTAAACTAAAGAGCCAAGGCGTTTTTTTTTTGATAATTTACCATAACCACAGAGAACATGAAGTAACCAATCAAAATAATAAAACATTCATATAAATAAAAATGTCTCCAGAAAAGACATCCATGATAACATATACATAAATAATAATAATAATAATAATAATAATAATAATAATAATAATAATAATAATAATAATAGTAGTAGTAGTAGTAGTAGTAGTAGTAGTAGTAGTAGTAGTAGTAGTAGTAGTAGTAGTAGTAGTAGTAGTAGTAGTAAGAATAGTAGAAGTAGTAATGATGATGATGATAATAATAATAATAATGATAATGATGATGATGATGATGATGATGATGATGATGATGATGTTGATGATAGTAATTACAAAACATATTTATAAAAAATTAAACATTTAACTGGAAAACAATTCAGTGATATGCATCTGAGAATAAAAAAATAGTTACTGAATTACTAAATGTATCAGATGATCTTTCCATTTGGCCAGAAAAAAATGAACCATAAAATAATAGATCATTTAGTATAAAAAAAAAAAAACAGATCACAAAATAATATTATCGATAAATTTCCTGCCGAATTTATAATGAACTTCATTTTGTTTTAAAAGAACTCATCTTAAAAGAAAACTTCCAAATAGTTAAAATCCGCAAAGCGCATGCGTATTAACTTAATGTCTAATTATTAATATTACAGTTTATACAACATCGCCTTATATAAAATAAATATCTTATTTAATAATGTAATTATAACTTGACCCTGTAAAATATATTGTAATAAAAAAAAAGATAAAGTATTTTGTTTCTATTTTCCTCATTTTCACGAAGTTTTGCTTAGATCAGAATTATGTAAATGGCCAAATACACAAACTATACTAACAGAACATGGAAAAACAACGCTTTATCATTTATTAGAATATTAAAATGTGAAAAACTTAAAAAGGCACTTTCAGCTGCAGAACGTATACATGAAGTACAATAGAAATTACCGAATCAAAGAAAGTTGTGACTACTGCAATATTTTAAAGATTATTATCACTTGTTTCTGGTCAGAAGTAATTTGACATTTAAATATCTCTCAAAAGAGTAGATGATTTTCATAAAGAAAAATTATTGAACTAATTGGGAAGTTTAATTCAAAATCAACTTCCCCAATTTGGCAGAAATCAGGTGGAGAAAATTATCTATGCAAAATATATGAAAATGATGTATTAATTTAATAGACAGTAAAATTCAGAACCAATAAAATCCGCAAAGTATTTCGTTGTAATTCTTGTCAGTAACCAGATATCTGCTACCAAAAATAAATAACCTATACATCCAGTTACGTCTCTCATAGTAAAAAAAACATTGCTAAATTTTTAGTGTTTTTAACCTATTATACATAGATAAATGCTAAAGCATATATATATATATATATATATATATTTCATATGATGGAATTAGAATCCATTATGTTGCCTTAATAAAATACTTTAATATAAAATATAAACAAATATTATAGACAACTACATTTGAATTAATAAATATTTATTTTATTACTGACGACTTTCAACTCAAATTCACGGATTCTTGGTGCAAAATTCAGAAACTTAGCATCCTTTAACTTTAATAATAAAGGCTTCATAAAAATTATGACGAATCAAGGATACAGTTTATAAAATTTACCATCAACAATCAGATGGCATAAATTCAATATAGCAGTTTTCTTAATCTTGTTTATAAAAATATTTAAATAAACTAAAAGATATTATATCCACTGAATTATAAAACTTGCATTTTTCTTTAGTAGATCAAATTATGAAGTCATTTCTTCGTTAATATTAATACTTCTATGACGTTCTAATTTAAAAGCATTTCTAAAATTTAAACATTAAAAATTTTAATATTTTTTAAAATTTAATTTGAACAATAAATGGGTGCTACGTTAATATAAATCGCGTGACTTTTTGATTTATTCTAACATCTTGAAAATGTTCCTTTTTTTGAAAAAAATTTTTTTTTTTTCGATGTAATAAATTAAATATTTATTAATTCAAATGTAGTTGTTTATAACATTTGTTTATATATATATATATATATGTGTATATATATATATATATATATATATATATATACACACGGTGTGATGAAGCCTGAAATTTATTCTTTTAGATTAAATATTGGTAATATCTGGAGACAATAAATCATAATGGTTGAAACATGAAGGAAAATATGGAATTCAAGCTCTTTTCTTAAATTAAAATTCAATAGCAGTTTTACTCTCTCTCTCTTTATCATAAATTTAATATAATTTGGTCACAAACAACTAAAACATGTTATGATAAATTAACTTCATTTGAGATATTTCAACGTCTTTAATTATTATTATCATCATCCATAAAATATGGTCAATTTTGTTAAATATGTCAAATTAAAAGTATTAAGACAGTAAATATCAAGAATGCGAAGTCTATAAGACACTTTTTAAAATGTCAAACTAATCATAAGATAATCAACCTTAAATATAATGAAGAATCATTTGCACATTCAAAAAATATTACAAGTTTAATGCATCTTTACATATTTTATTGATTAGCAACTTCAAAGTGGTTCTGTGTTTATTTCTATAGTGCTTTCTTTACTTACAAACTATTATGTTGGTTGACCAGATTTAAGAATACTAGGCTGATGTAAAATTATTTGCCAAAGATTTGTAGATAATTAGAATTTTAAAACAAAAGTTGAGGGAAATAAATACTTTACTTATGAAAATAAATTGAAGCTGGGTGTTAATTCTCCAGACAAGTTCAATATACTTTTAATGTAGTTCGGAATATTGCAAAACAATTATTATAAACTTGATTTCAATAATTGAATATATCATAAAGAATAGTTAGTATATTTGCGAAAATTTCAAAAATTGGTATAATACAATCCTACAAAACTAGCACAATTGTTATAAGTTGTTCTCATTGCTACTGCTTTCAAATCAGAGATAAATTTAGATGGATATATGATAGTGGACAAAAATAAAAACATTTAAAAATTGTTATTTTATTAGAATATTATGCGCAGCTTAAATGTTTCAATTTCTTGCGAAAATCAATGAGCTACAGGTTACTTAAATCTTTTCATTGACCATCATTATAATTAACCATATAAGTATTTGATGTTACTGCAGAAATTATATTTTCTAGACTAAAACTAATCAAATATATATAAGGTCAACTATGACTCAAGTTAGAGTAAACAGTTTAGCTATTCTATGTATTGAAAATAAACTAAAGCTGTTGCAACTAGATATTGATTTAATTACAGATCTTCCCGTAAAAAAAGCTAAAAAAAATTTTTTTAAACATGGTTTTAAATTGATTCAATATATTTGCTATATACTTAGTTTAAATTATATTAATCAATTGTTATTTTTTTATATTTAAAAAAATATTTACATCTTTATAAAAATAGAATTATATGTTAATGTTCTTTCTCAATATGATAAACCGACCATGAGTGGTTCAATAAAGGCTTAATCAGTTAAGAGTAGATTAAGAATAGGAATCCTGTTTCCACTCACTTGAGAGTACTATTGATTTAATTTTATATTACAATAACAGATTGTTTACTTTTTGGGATATTCCTGTGAGAATAAAATGTTATGAGAATCAAAAATTCATTTAATGTTGATTATTGCAAATAATAAACAGATGAATTAGATTAAGGATAAACTTCAGAAAATATTATGGATCGTAGATGAAAAATGTAATAGGATATTGACTGATGATGGTATGTCATAACAACTACTATCTAAAAGGAACCAGAGAGATAGATATTACAAAAAAGTCTATAGTTCAATTTCGGATTAAAGTAGCTATAAGTTTTGCTATATAATTTACTGTATTTAGATATAGATGAAATTTGAATGGAAGCAAAATATATTTTACATACGTCTTAAAAAATGTCAACCTTCTCATCAATAAATGTTCTACAAGCATGGGCAGATTACCCTTACTTAGAGCCTACTTTAAATAAAGAAACTTCACTTATAGTGTTGGAAAATGAATATGAATTTATTAAATAGCCATTTTTTTTAAAATCACAATTCTACTGAAATTTAAATGTTAAAGACAATTAAAAAAAATAATTGGGAAAAAAGTGTGCCAATGAATATGTGTTCCTTGTATTATTGTAATTTTTAAGAACTATAAATGTTATATAGAGAGCTCGCACATAAGCTCCTAACAAGCTTTCCAAAAAAATTTTGCAGGTTTTATATATAAAATTTGTATGTATGAATGTATGTATGTATATATATATATATAGTAACAAAAATACAAGTAGAATGTGAAATAAAAAATGTTAAAAAATACCTGTTTAAAATAGTCTTCCTATTTTTCTATGGCCAACGACTAAATAAACTTGTATAGAGAGAATAACTACTCTACTAAGTTATACTTTAATAATACTATTAACAATCATTTTATCAGAGAGATAAATTAAACAAATTAATTATATTACTATATGCTGTATAAGTAATATATTTTTTCTGAGAAAAGTTAATTAATTCTGCTGAAAAATATTGATGTAATTATTCATATAAAACGCATTTCATTTTCGTTCTTTTAATTCTCAGTGCTTTGAAAAAAATAATAGGTTCTTAGAATTTTTTTTTCAAAATATGTTATAACTTATAATGAATATGCAAGTATAACATTTGATAAATTTTATTAACAACTTCAGTGTAGATATTAATAATAATAATAATAATAATAATAATAATAATAATAATAATAACAACAACAGCAGTAACAATAACAACAACAACAATAATAATAATAATAATAATAATAATAATAATAATAATAATAATAATAATAATAATAATAATAATAATAATAATAATAATAATAAGAAGAAGAAGAAGAAGAAGAAGAAGAAGAAGAAGAAGAAAAAGAAGAAGAAGAAGAAGAAGAAGAGGAAGAAGAAAGGAAAAGAAAATTTATCTTGCTCAAAACGAAATTAGTTCCTGTTGCTTTTATTCCTAAAACTGATTACAATATAAAACTGCCAAGGTAAACTGTTACCTGTATATACCTCTCATAATATTTAATTAACATATAATTTTTCTCAATTTAGTATGGCATTTTTTAAAAATTAAATTAACCTAAATATTATTTCAAAGTCAATATGGTGACAAAACCATCATATCACCAGAATTAATTGTCCCCAATATTTACTACACAGAAAGGCAAAGTCCAAATGTAATCCAAATTTATGCCAGCACTATTGAAAATAACCAATAGACAACAACACAACAAGATTTTAACTTATTTTAAATCACCTTCACATTTTAGGAAAATTATTCCCTCCAATCTCAAAGAATTTTTTCTCAAGATACTAGAAGATGATTCTCTCTGCTTTTGTACTAATGATAACCTAAATAATTAATAACAATTTTTTTTAGCAATTCCATACTGAGATGATTATTTATCCTTGAAAAATTCCTACCCTCCCCATTTTTGTTATTGTCAGCAACAATTTCTCATGTCTCACATTATAAATTCCTTGTACAATTACTCTATAATGCAATAAGTTTGCACAACCTGTTAATATAATCCATTGTATTGCAGAACATTCAAATTAGATATATAGGGCTATTGAGTTTTATCAGATCAACAAAAGAGATTATTTTCAATCTTATATAAAAATGCTTTGTAATTTTGTCTCGATTACAGTTTTATGAGAATAAACACTGTTGCATCATTGGAATATTAAATAACACCTAATTCAGGTAAACACCCCAACAATTTCAAAAATGGTACAACTGCTTGACAAAAGTAAATCCATTTAATTCACCTATTTAAAATTCCCATACTCATTGTCACCAATATATATGAATTTTGAATACAGATTCAACAGGACATGATCATAACACATTTTCTATACAAGTCCATAAATTAAAAATCATGCTGTCTTTGAAAATCAAAGGATTAAACCTCAGTGGTATTCTTATGGCATGTGGGATCATTTCTGTTGCAATTCCACAACTTCCAACAATTGTCACAACACAGCCTTCTCCAGCTAGTATCAACCAATCTCTTAATCACGTCAGAGTCAAGACACCCTGTCCTTTCCAAAGGTCATATATATTCTATCCATCAATCCCTCACTATGTCAGCCTAATACCTCCACATTTACACTACTATCTATTGATCTCTCTAGCCATTCTTATCAAGGGTCTCATTCAACTATCACCTCATTTACACAGCCAAATTGAGACACATATTCTAACATATCTTATTTTTGTAATTCAATAGTTGCAACCAATTTCGGAAAACCTGAACTAATATATTTAGTGCAATAATTATTATTTTAGCATCATCACAAAGCACACTTAGTTCAAATATAAAATCAGATATATATTTTGTTTCCATAAGACTTGTAAATAATTTTCTATTAATATAATAATCAGTTAGAAGTTAATTTAAAACAAAATATAACATTAAATATCAGTTTGTTGTTTTAATGATACTGTTAAAAACACTATAATATGGTATGATCACTTCTCCCAAAATATTGTTCTGTAGTAAATTTAAAATTTTCTTTCTCATTACGTTTATGCCACTTAATATAGTAGTTTTTAGTATTACCAAACATGTCCAAATGGTGGTATATATTTTTATAAACAGCAAGTAAAGACACTGCCAATAAGTGTGCAATAAACTCATTTCAGATCTTTATAACTAATCATGCAAGTTGATTTAAATCAAAGTCAGTATTAGGTTTTTGATTAGGACATAATAGTTTGATTGTGTATCAAAGAAACAAAAGGAGGTGTGTTACAGAGAAAAAAAAATACTAGATCTAAATATTTCAGGGATACTACTCCCTCATCCAAACTTCATTTATCGCAAAATCTATAGACTTCAGAACATTTAATAAAATGTCATTATATAAGACTATGCAGGTCCTTATAATATCGATTGTTTTCAAAAATTTATAATTGTTTGCGTAATTTCTTTTCCATAAATTTTTGCATAAATTTTGTAATCAAAAATGGGATTTATTACAGTGACTTTTTTCTTTCTATTGTTAGTACTTGTATAAAAAAAGGATTATTATATTTATAGTGTATTTATTACGATTATTTAAAAAAATAATCAAATAGCTTTATTGTTGAAGGATTCATAACTAACACAAAGTTGGAAGTGCCAAAACTGGAACCGAACTCAGGACATTGTGACCCAGATTTTAGCGAGCTACTACTATAATAAACAAACCAGGAAATAATAAAGTGAAATTTTGCTCAAAATTCCTATAAAAGATCAAGCGCTGGAGTACCACAACAATATTTAATAGAGAATAGTCGCACAATGCAACAAATTTCCACTGCAATGAATCATTCAAGGACAATTTAACTTAAATATCAGACATATTCTGAGAGAAATAATCATACTTTCAAGATTCCATGTATCATACTAAAAGTGTTTACAAATAATTATTATTTATAATATTAAAAAACATAATAAAAGTTATTGCATAATTAAAGTATATTGTTTACACTTTATATTGAAATGAAAAAATGAAGTGAATGAAAAAAAAACAAGCATTTTCACAATGAAAAAGTCAATTATAGAATGTATTATTTGATAATTATGAGATTATTTCAATAAATCAGCAAATTATATATTGGCGAAGTTTATATATATATATAATAGATAGACAATCGTAATAAGTATTCTTTTTTAAAAAAAAAAAAAACATTACAAGGGCCTACATATTGTTTTTGAAATATATTATATTACGTGCACACACAAATGGATAAAAAAAAACAGTCTTCTAGTAGTTGTAAATAGTTAATATATATTAATTCAATTATAAATTTTCAGAATAAAATTTAAGCTAATTGTACTTCTGTTTTTTTTCTATATTAAGAATTCAAAATTAACTAATTATTTGGGGAACTGCATTCAATTGCAATGCAGATTATAAGAGATTATAAGTACAATTAGAGTATATTTTTTATGATATATATATATATATATATATATATATCATAAAAAATATACTATATATATATATATATATATATATATATATTCACTGAACTTTGAAATAAATTTTATTATGTGGTGTAATCTCAATTGTAAAAACAAATGGTTTATTATAATATTGCATACATTACCGAGGTGAGTATTGGAAAATGCAGCTATGGCAATGAATTTGGGAGAAATCCTTTTTTATTAATTGTAGTATAAAAATTTGCGGATTGACTTTATTTATTAAAAAATGAATTGGTAAATAATAAAGTTTGTGGAATTTATAAAATTATTTTTATTACATATATTTTCTTTATGGCATCCACACTAGTAGATTACAAATAATACATTTAAATATTCAGTGGCTCAATTATATTTGTTTGTTTGTGTAATATTATATTGAAAAATATGTGTAAAAAGTTTACTTCTATTGCAATATGAAAGAATGTTGTCTTAATTGCATAGTCTATGATAAAGTTAAAGTATACTATTTGTCTTTTAAAACATCAATATTGTATGTCATATGTAGTAATATTGAATAATTTATGAAATTTTGACTGGAGTTGATCAAAGGATTATTATAAAGATTTGCTATTGCGTTTCTTATATTAATTTAAAAAGTTTATAAATAGAATTATTCAGAGTAAACTCACTCTTTTATATCTTAGATTTAATATAAAGAAACTTAAGTTCCTTCATACTGTTTGTTATTTCTTTGTTTTTCAAAGTATATGATTACTAATGGATAGAATGATGAGGTGATAGCAATAGTATTTGTCCACTAACTGGACTTGTTTATTGGGAATTTATAGGAGATGGCAATTTATAAAAGAACAAAAAATAATTCATAGGGTTGTAAAATACATTGGTTTATTTCCTTTCAGGGATGATATACAAATGCTAACAACATATAAATCTAAACAAAGATTATGTTCACCTGCTAATATAATTTTATGATATGGCACATAATATTATGTAGTGTTAGGGTATATCAAATCACAAACAAATCATCACAGCCTAAACCTTAAAGCCCAATATAAATAAACATGAAGCCAAAGTTTAAAACAAGTCAGTCAAATGGATCTACTAACTAATCATTACAACAATTAACATTAAATATAAATATATTATGATTACCAAGACAAAAACAACAACATACATTAGATAGGATGAGTAAACACAATATATATATATATATATATATATATATATATATATATATATATATATATATATATATATATATATATATATATATATATATATATATATATATATATATATATATATAAAACCAAAACTGTCTAACACTATACTAGCAAAAAATAAAAATGCAAAACCATAAAACAATACAGTACTAGATAAATTCAAAATTTTTACCAAAATCCTTACACAACCATGGTTTCATCTACTACAAATAGACCTTCTCAAGTGAAAATCAACCTAAAGGAAAACATATATATATATACAAACAAACAATCCTTCCCATAATTCATTTCAAACTCCACCTTCCCTTAATATCAAAAGAAGTCTTCATAAGATTGATAGCCTCAGAATCAAGGAGTTTTATCATCAAAGTCTCCTTTATTCTTCTTTTTAACTCATTCTTTTCATAAAAAATAACCGAAGCATTGTCAAACAATATTCTATGACCTGTATTCAATTCATGAATATATAAAGCTGAGTTAAGATACCTATGTTTAACTCTACTTATATGAACCTTAACCCTTTCCTTAAGGCTAAATTTACTCTGGCCTACATAAAATTTACCACAACTACATGGAATTTTATAAACAATACCAGGAATAGACCTACTATCAATAGACTGCTTTGAACCATTAAGTAATGAATTCAAATCAGAACCTTTCCTCCATGCAACCTTCTTTCCACCTAACAAATGACTATTCCTATAAACCAAATTATAAATTGATGCTTTAAATGGTAAAGACATATAATCATCATCCTTACCAACAAAATTCTTATCATCCAAATCACGACTATAAACATTATTATTAAATACCACTTTTTTAATAAAATCATGACTATAACCTAATTCTACATATTCAGCAGCAAATTGACTCTTTTGAATATCAGCATCATTATTAAAATTATTAAGCCTTCTATTCCGACAACAAAAATTCAACAAAGACATTTTTTTATGTATAAAAGGCTGATAACTATCAGGCCTAATCATATTTCTCAAATTTTTAGGTTTTATAAAATGACTACAAAACAAAACATCATTAACCTTCTCAACATTTAAATCTAAAAACTTTAATTTTACAAAATCAAAACCACCCCCCTCAATTGTAAACTTAATATTAGAATCAAAACCATTCAATCCACATAAAAACTCTTCTAATTTCTCTTTCTGAATAACAAACAAACAATCATCAACATACCTAACAAATAATTTAATAGAACCTGAAAACATATTAATAATACTACACTCCAAATAATCAATATAGACAGCACACATCAATGGAGAAATGACATAACCAATAACCCAACCTTCTCTAATCTTATAAAACACATCATTAGACATAAAATACATTGAATCCTCCAACAGCAAAAGCAAATCATGAAAAACCTTAATCTTATCTGCAGAAAAACATTCTAATTTTTTTTAAAATTGAAAGAAAAACATCAATACTTTTTAATCTATTAACCGATTGGTACATATTTTCAATGTCTAAACTACCAAAAACACAATCATCATCCAAAACAAAACCATTTATTTTCTTAAAAGCTTCAAAGGAAGAAGAAACACAAAATTGACCCAGATTTATGTAATCCTTAAAATATCTTATAATAAATTTTGATATTTTATCAACAATTCCTCCTGTAAAATCAAAAATACATCTCAAAGGAAAATTATCTTTATGAGACTTCAAATTAAAGAAAACCTTTGGAGCCACAAAATCACTAGGGTAACAATTTAAATAAGTAGCTCTATCAAAAATCTTTTTATTTTCCATAACTTTCATAATCTTAATTAATTTAGATTTTATTTTTTTACCAGGATCAGAATCTAAAATAGCATATTTTCCATTATTTAATTCCAAAGAAACTTTACTTTTAAAATCAATATTATTTAACAATACAAACCGGCCACCTTTATCTTCTTTTAATAATATAACATCATTGGCTTTCAATCTTTTTTTAACAAAACTAATAACCTTAGGGGCAAAAACAAATTTTTCTCTTTTAAGTAATTGACTATTCAAAATAACCTGTAAAGACATTTTATTTTCATCAGAAATATTACTACTACTTTCAATTGCAGAAATAAAATCAAAAATTAAACTTCTATTAGCAAACGGAACAAAGCCAGGACCCTTAGCTAAAATAGCCAAATCAGATGTATTCAAAATATAATTTGACAAATTTAAAACAGATGAAGCATCAGGCCTATTTTTATAAGACCCAAATCTAAACTCTTTTCCTTTCACAAAACTTTTATTTTCAGCCTTTCCAATCAACCATTTAAATTTCTTGAAATACTTATTATTATAAGTGATTTCACACTTACTCCTAAACCACTTTAAAAAAGAATTTAAAACAGAATAATTAAAATTCCTTCTAAAATCCAACTTTCTTCTAAACATTCTATAACTAAGTTTATCTAATTTAATTGATAGTTATAGAATGTTTAGAAGAAAGTTGGATTTTAGAAGGAATTTTAATTATTCTGTTTTAAATTCTTTTTTAAAGTGGTTTAGGAGTAAGTGTGAAATCACTTATAATAATAAGTATTTCAAGAAATTTAAATGGTTGATTGGAAAGGCTGAAAATAAAAGTTTTATGAAAGGAAAAGAGTTTAGATTTGGGTCTTATAAAAATAGGCCTGATGCTTCATCTGTTTTAAATTTGTCAAATTATATTTTGAATACATCTGATTTGGCTATTTTAGCTAAGGGTCCTGGCTTTGTTCCGTTTGCTAATAGAAGTTTAATTTTTGATTTTATTTCTGCAATTGAAAGTAGTAGTAATATTTCTGATGAAAATAAAATGTCTTTACAGGTTATTTTGAATAGTCAATTACTTAAAAGAGAAAAATTTGTTTTTGCCCCTAAGGTTATTAGTTTTGTTAAAAAAAAGATTGAAAGCCAATGATGTTATATTATTAAAAGAAGATAAAGGTGGCCGGTTTGTATTGTTAAATAATATTGATTTTAAAAGTAAAGTTTCTTTGGAATTAAATAATGGAAAATATGCTATTTTAGATTCTGATCCTGGTAAAAAAATAAAATCTAAATTAATTAAGATTATGAAAGTTATGGAAAATAAAAAGATTTTTGATAGAGCTACTTATTTAAATTGTTACCCTAGTGATTTTGTGGCTCCAAAGGTTTTCTTTAATTTGAAGTCTCATAAAGATAATTTTCCTTTGAGATGTATTTTTGATTTTACAGGAGGAATTGTTGATAAAATATCAAAATTTATTATAAGATATTTTAAGGATTACATAAATCTGGGTCAATTTTGTGTTTCTTCTTCCTTTGAAGCTTTTAAGAAAATAAATGGTTTTGTTTTGGATGATGATTGTGTTTTTGATAGTTTAGACATTGAAAATATGTACCAATCGGTTAATAGATTAAAAAGTATTGATGTTTTTCTTTCAATTTTAAAAAAATTAGAATGTTTTTCTGCAGATAAGATTAAGGTTTTTCATGATTTGCTTTTGCTGTTGGAGGATTCAATGTATTTTATGTCTAATGATGTGTTTTATAAGATTAGAGAAGGTTGGGTTATTGGTTATGTCATTTCTCCATTGATGTGTGCTGTCTATATTGATTATTTGGAGTGTAGTATTATTAATATGTTTTCAGGTTCTATTAAATTATTTGTTAGGTATGTTGATGATTGTTTGTTTGTTATTCAGAAAGAGAAATTAGAAGAGTTTTTATGTGGATTGAATGGTTTTGATTCTAATATTAAGTTTACAATTGAGGGGGGTGGTTTTGATTTTGTAAAATTAAAGTTTTTAGATTTAAATGTTGAGAAGGTTAATGATGTTTTGTTTTGTAGTCATTTTATAAAACCTAAAAATTTGAGAAATATGATTAGGCCTGATAGTTATCAGCCTTTTATACATAAAAAAATGTCTTTGTTGAATTTTGTTGTCGGAATAGAAGGCTTAATAATTTTAATAATGATGCTGATATTCAAAAGAGTCAATTTGCTGCTGAATATGTAGAATTAGGTTATAGTCATGATTTTATTAAAAAAGTGGTATTTAATAATAATGTTTATAGTCGTGATTTGGATGATAAGAATTTTGTTGGTAAGGATGATGATTATATGTCTTTACCATTTAAAGCATCAATTTATAATTTGGTTTATAGGAATAGTCATTTGTTAGGTGGAAAGAAGGTTGCATGGAGGAAATGTTCTGATTTGAATTCATTACTTAATGGTTCAAAGCAGTCTATTGATATTAGGTCTATTCCTGGTATTGTTTATAAAATTCCATGTAGTTGTGGTAAATTTTATGTAGGCCAGAGTAAATTTAGCCTTAAGGAAAGGGTTAAGGTTCATATAAGTAGAGTTAAACATAGGTATCTTAACTCAGCTTTATATATTCATGAATTGAATACAGGTCATAGAATATTGTTTGACAATGCTTCGGTTATTTTTTATGAAAAGAATGAGTTAAAAAGAAGAATAAAGGAGACTTTGATGATAAAACTCCTTGATTCTGAGGCTATCAATCTTATGAAGACTTCTTTTGATATTAAGGGAAGGTGGAGTTTGAAATGAATTATGGGAAGGTTTGTTTGTTTGTATATATATATATGTTTTCCTTTAGGTTGATTTTCACTTGAGAAGGTCTATTTGTAGTAGATGAAACCATGGTTGTGTAAGGATTTTGGTAAAAATTTTGAATTTATCTAGTACTGTATTGTTTTATGGTTTTGCATATATATATATATATATATATATATATATATATATATATATATATATATTTGAACACTCACAATATATATATATATATATATATATATATATATAAATATATGGGATAATAAATTTAAAGGTTTACAAACTATTACAAACAATCCTTGAATCCGCAGAAGGTCTTTCGGTTAATTTCTTAAACCTGCCTCAACTCCCATTAAATTAAAAAAAAAAGCAGAAGCAAACATCATCAATTCAAATCCCATGAATATCATATTTTAATGTTAGCAGCTTGTTGATTTATTAAATGCATTCTATTCCTGTTTATAAAAATTGCCTCTTTAATTTTTCTTTTACTATGGTTTCTCTCTTCACGAAGAAAATTTTATGTTTTCAAAATCAAATTTAAATTTATATTTACATGATTTTTCATGTTCAAAGAAAACTGAAGGAGACATTAAATCACCATTATTTATTTTTACATGCTTATATAACAATTCATGTTTCCTCAATCTCTTCTCAAAACTGCACCTTGATTCACCTTAATATGATAGCATACAATTACAAAAAATTTGATATATGGCATTACTTTTCTGCTTGACAGTTATGACATTCTTAGAATTATTTACTAATTTATTAATATTGTTTGGAATGTAGAATGAAACATTAAACATATTTTATATAAATCCTTAAAAAATTCCACTTGTGGATTTGAAATAAATGGAAAGGATATCCATTGTTTACTATTAATCTTCATTTCCTTTAAATTATTATAACTTTTTTTTTTAATTGACATAAAGTATTGTTTATTGGTTCCATTTTATAACCAACATCAAGCAATTGATTGACAAATATTTCAATATTTTTCAGTTTATCACTTTGGTCATGATATAATTTTTCATTCCAAAATGAAAAAGATCTAAAACTTGAGCTTATGCATCATTGGTACTTTGTATTTACAATTTATATATCCTCTTTTTTTACAATGGCATAATTATTAGTTTATAATTTAATATACTGTTATCTCTTGTAATTATTAAATCTAATTATTTAATATTGTTGTAAACTAATAATTAACCCACTGCAAAAAAGAGGATGTATAAACTGTAAACAAAATGTAACAATGATGCATAAGATGGCAAGTTTTAGATCTTTTTTGTTTTGGAATAAAAAGTTATGTCATTACCAAAGTGATAATCTGAAAAATATTGAAATATTTGCCAAATAATTGCTTGATGTTGGTTATAATATGGAACAAATAAACAATTCTTTATGTCAATTTAAAAAAAAAGTTATAATAGTTTAAAAGAAATGAATATTAATAGTAAACAATGGATATCTATTTCATTTATTTCAAATCCACAAGTGGAATTTTTTAATAATTTATATAAGAATGTGTTTAATGTTTCATTTTATGTTCCAAAAAATATTAATAAATTAGTCAATAATTCTAAGGATGTCATACCTGTCAAGCAGAAAAGTAATGGCATATATCATTTTTTGTGATTGTATTCTATAAAATATAGGTGAATCTAGGTGCAGTATTGAGAAGAGATTGAGGGAACATGAATTGTTATATAAGTGTGAAGAAATTAATAATAATGGTGATTAAAGGTCTCCTTCAGTTTTCTTTGATAATGAAAAATCATGTAAATATAAATTTAAATTTGATTTTGAAAATGTGAAAATCCTTCATGAAGAGTGAAACCATAATAAAATAAAAAATTAAAGACACAATTTTTATAAACAGGAATAAAATGCATTTAATAAATTGACAAGCTGCTAACATTAAAATATGAGATTTTTGATATTTGAATTGATGACATTTGCTTCCGCTTTTTTTTTTTTAATTTAATGGGAATTGAGGCAGGTTTAAGAAATAAATCAAAAGTACTTCTGTTGATTTAAGGATTGTTTACAATAGTTTGTAAACCATTAAATTTATTATTTCAATTATAATTACAATTTCATTTTAATTAATGGACATTATATATATATATATATATATATATATATATATATATATATATATATATATATATATATATATATATATATATATATATATATATATATATTAAAATAAATAAAAATTAATAGTTTTTTTTATTTTATTTCTCTTGTTTTTTAAACAAGTTGTTTATGTTAGGCCTAGCAAAGATGACATCAATAATAAATTTAAAAGAATGAGCATGTACTGGCTTTATATAATAAATATACAATGATCTTTTTTGTTCAAGGAAAGAAAAATATTTTATCTGTGGGGTAAAATCTACCATTTCCTGCACAGAGAAGCTTAAAGGAATGTTTAATGGTCTGTAACAACCAATTTGGACTTATAATACTATTGAATAAATTTTTTACAAGGATTTAAAAAGTGAGGAGAAAGATGTAGCTCAAAATACACATTTACAATGAATTGGAAAATTAATTATTTGTAAACAAAATAAAGTATTTGAATATTTAAAATTACCATTGATTCCTTGCTATAGATTTCCAGATTTAAATCTAAAACATGCAATACCGGAGTGAATGTCGACCTTTCTCCAATCAATTTAAAATACAAAAAGTAATATAAGTATTGACAAGTAGTCATGCAGTTCTAAGTGCAAAATGAATGTTGTGAAAGGAAACTCATCATTGACTTCGGAGCTGTTGTCAAGATTGATATGAGATTGTCCTATCTCTTGATGCCTGGATTGATAAACATCGAAATGGACCATTATAAATTCTTTTTTTTTTATTCTTCATTACAAAACTCCAGATCGAAGGCTAGAAAAGACAACTTATCCATCAGATGTTTGAATTTCCCACTATGAATAAAAGAATTACCATGGATTATGTGAACAAGCCAAGAGAACAGTGTCTGGACCAACTACAAAGTCAAATTATGAAATTGCCATCATCTATATTTAATTATTTGTATGCTATATATAATAATTTATTTTCTTATTTTTATATAAGGACAGGTAGCTTTAATTTAAGCTTTATAAAATAAGAATAATAATAACTTTCTTTCATTAACTTGGATAAACAAAATCTATGATGTATGCTTTTGATTATGAAATAATCTGATTACCATAAATGGTATTAGGTAAGACATTACATAATACATATACAAATTCAACATTCATATATGTACAACACATATATGTTACTTAACGGTTTATTATAAAATTTGTATTAATTATTTATATATTTTCTTTGCATATATATTTAATGATTTTTGTATTGAACTTATAACTTTCCTTCATTGCACACACAGCGTACATAATAGGGGAGTGTTTTAAACAATCATGACATTAAATAAAGGATAAGAAAAATAAAAGAATGTGTTACAATGAGAAAACAAATCATAAATAAAGAATGCCAACAGACGTCTGAATGATTTTTCTCTGCTTTTGTTTAAATTTTCTTGTTCAAATAATAATAAATGTAAATACATTCATAAAAATGTATTTCAATGTTAAAACTCAATTTTTGTTTACTTTTCTGCGGTGAAATTTTGGATAGTCAGATTCTTACACACATATCATGATCATTACATGCATTTATACCATATACTATACCCACTCCCATTAACATCATCTGCCTCAGTTCAAATTCTGTTATAGCAGGAGTAAACTGCAATATGTAGGTGATAGGTTAAAGATAGAATCAGTAGTTATTTAGATTGTACTCACTTCTTTTTTGCAGTATGAGTTTAAGGTATGATGGTATGAATGAATGTAGATAAGAGAGATATATTATTTTACTCATTAGTAGAAAACACAAAAAACTGTCATGTTAATATATATATATATATATATATATATATATATATATATATATATATGTATATATATATATATATATATATATATATATATATATATATATATATATATATACATCAGAGTACAGTTTATAATAAGACAGCAAATTTTCAAACATTCATAGGTAGGCTTCAATCGTCTACTTTCCATCACTTCAGCAATTCTTATCATTGAAAATATAAATTTAAGTTTGATATTGAAAGTGGTAAGATTCTTCATGAACAGAGAGCCCATAATAAAAGAAAACTTAAGGAGGCAATTTTAATAAATACATATAAAATGAATATTATTAATAGACAAGAAGCTAATATTAAAATTTGTGACTGATGGGATTTGAGATGATTATGTTCGCTTTGTTTTTAATTTTTGATTTAATAGCAGTTGAGAAAAGTTAAGAAATTAACCTAAACTACATCTGTGGATGCAACGACTGTATATTATAGTTTATTAGCATTGTATTACAATTATATATATATATATGGTTGAACATATATATTATATCATTTGTATCTGTAATCCATGAAAAACGTGATATCAATATATATATATATGTTTTATCTGTATGCTAACAATATTTCAAAATTAAGAGACATAAGGCAAATAATTGTTCTTCCATTTTATTTCACATATACAAAAGACTAAATATAAACTTCATAATACAAATTAAACAAACTTATTTTTGTTTGATTATTTTATGGTAATGAGAATTTCTTCTGATTTTTGATTTATGAAATACATTAATAGGAAATAATAAATAAACTTCTAGTGGCACAAAAAGACTTTATATATTTTAATCCTTTATTTAGTTAATGACGAAATAGGCGCCAGTAAAACAGTTAATTCATGTAGAGGAAATAAAGTGGAATCAACAGTAATTGTTAATTCTAAGCTTCTATTTTATACACAATTAATGAAGCCTTATAAAAATCCCTTTACTAATAGTTAGTAGATATCACAGTAATTGTTAATATTCATTATATCTATATGAATGAAATTAATAATAAATATTTTGTAATCAAAGAAAATGCTTAACTTTTTTAAAGTTAAATTATAAACATCTCTGCTTAATTATGGTGAGATCATATGCAATTATTCCTCCTGGGGTATGTTATTGTATAACTCAATGAGACAAGATAATTATGTGGTAATGTTTTTTTTTTTTT